>VFFE01006592.1:54633-74524 GCA_008921705.1 Burhinus oedicnemus | reverse complement strand
TTTGAATATCCTTGGGATGCTCAAACCAGCATGGTCCTATTGCTGTGTCTCCTGAATGTGTTTCAGGTCTTGTTTAGGGTTAAACAACTGTTTAAGACTACCCCCCAGAGACCTGCCCCGAGGCTGGAGAGTCATGGGTGGCATGGCATGTGGGAGAATATGGGCAGGTATCTAGAGAACTTCTCACCTCCCATGGTTTGGGACTTCAGCCCCGAACAACTACAGGACCCTGATAAAGTGATAGAATATCTGAAAGGAAAATGCTGTGGCTATTCCAGAGAGGCACAACTTCCCGCACTGTGCTGGGCCCTGGCCAGTATCTACCAAACACTGCTCGGTATTGTGCAGCACCCTCAGGGGAAAGAGGGGGAAACCAGACCTGCAGGCACCGAGGCCACTCCAGCCCCTGCAGTAGGCGCTGTTCCTACTCCAACCCCGGTGACAGGCAATGCAGCTACTCAAACTCCAGTGGCAGTCACTGCAGCTGAACCAACCAACCTGTGCCAGTATCGGTTGCTCCCATACAGAAGAAGAAACAGAACAAGAAATCAGTTCGCTTAGTAAGGGATGACAATGAGCCAGGGCCATCCTGAGAGCTGGGGGAAGAGACAGAACCAGAGATAATCATGCGATCCCTGTCCCTGAGTGAGCTGCGAGATATGCAAAAAGATTTCAGCTGACTTCCAGGTGAGCACATTGTCACCTGGTTACTTTGATGCTGGGATAACGGGGCCAGTAGCTTGGAATTAGAGGGTAGGGAAGCCAAGCAGCTAGGGTCCCTGTCTAGGGAAGGGGGCATTGACAAGGCAATTGGGAAAAAGACACAAGCCCTCAGCCTCTGGAGGCGACTCCTGTCAGGTGTGAGGGAAAGGTACCCCTTCAGTGAAGATGTTGTATGTCATCCAAGCAAGTGGACCACCATGGAAAGAGGTATCTCGTACCTGAGGGAATTAGCTGTGCAGGAGATGATTTATTATGATCCAGACAACGCACAGTTGCCCACAGATCTGATGAAGTCCAGTGCACAAGGCCCATGTGGCAGAAGTTTGTACGGAGTGCACCATCATCGTATGCCAACTCCTTGGCAGTGATGGAATGGAAGGGTGAAGAGGGACCAACAGTGGACGAGGTGGCTGGCCAACTGCAGTGGTACGAAGAAAGTCTCTCTTCCCCCCTCATCTCAGCTGTGGAGAAACTTTCCTGGAAGGTCCAGCAACTTGAAGAGAATATGTCCTACTCCCCACCCGTACGGGCTAGCATCTCAGCTGTTAGGAGCAGGCGTTTCTCTACTCAAGACAGAGAATATAGAGGGTGCACACCACGAGGCACCCTGTGGTTTTACCTGCGTAACCATGGAGAGGACATGAGGAAGTGGGGTGGACAACCTACCTCTATCCTACAGGCACGGGTACATGAGTTGCAAGGAAGAACAACCACAAAAGGGGATCCCTCCAGGAGAAGTGCCGCTCCAGTTTCCAGTGGGCAGTTCTCCAGACAGAGTAGAAGGCCTGATCTTACCTCTGATCCTCTTGAAGGGACTTCCAAGTCATTTCTGCAAGAAATGAGTAATGGACACTATGACCAGGAATAGAGGGGCCCTGCCTCCAGCCAGGTGGGGGACAGGGACAACCGAGTTTATTGGACTGTGTGCATTCGATGGCCTGGCACATCAGACCCACAGGAGTATAAGGCTCTAGTGGACGCTGGTGTGCTGTGCACCTTAATACCATCAAGCTATAGAGGGGCAGAACCCATTTGTATTTCTGGAGTGACAGGAGGATCCCAGGAGCTGACTGTATTGGAAGCTGAGGTGAGCCTAACCGGGAATGATTGGCAAAAGCATCCCATTGTGACTGGCCCAGAGGCGCCATGCATCCTTGGTGTAGACTATCTCAGGAGAGGGTATTTCAAGGACCCAAAAGGGTACCGGTGGGCTTTTGGCATAGCTGCCTTGGAGACGGATGAAATTAAGCAGCTGTCTGCCTTGCCTGGTCTCTCGGAAGACCCTTCTGTTGTAGGGTTGTTGAGGGTCAAAGATCAGCAGGTGCTGATCACTACCACAACGGCGCATCGGCGGCAATATCACACTAATCGAGACTCTCTGATTCCCATCCATAACCTGATTCGTCAACTGGAGACTCAAGGAGTGATCAGCAGGACCCGCTCACCCTTTAATAGTCCCATATGGCCAGTGCGAAAATCTAATGGAGAGTGGAGGCTAACAGAGGACTATCGTGGCCTGAATGAAGTAACACCACCGCTGAGCGCCGCCGTGCCGGACATGCTAGAGCTTCAATATGAACTGGAGTTAAAGGCAGCCAAGTGGTATGTGACAATTGATATTGCTAATGCATTCTTCTCAATCCCTTTGGCAGCAGAGTGCAGGCCACAGTTTGCTTTCACTTGGAGGGGCGTCCAGTACACCTGGAATCGATTGCCCCAGGGGTGGAAACACAGCCCCACCATCTGCCATGGACTGATCCAGACTGCACTGGAACAGGGTGAAGCTCCGGAACATCTGCAGTACATTGACGACATCATTGTATGGGGCGACACTGCAGAAGAAGTTTTTCAGAAAGGGAATAAAATAGTTCAAATCCTTCTGAAAGCCGGTTTTGCCATAAAACGAAGCAAGGTGAAGGGACCTGCGCAGGAGATTCAGTTTTTAGGAATAAAATGGCAAGATGGACGCCGTCAGATCCCCATGGATGTGATCAACAAAAAGCAGCTGTGTCTCAGCCGACTACTAAAAAGGAAACACAAGCTTTCTTAGGTGTTGTGGGATTTTGGAGGATGCATATCCCAGATTACAGTCTGATCGTGAGCCGTCTGTATCAAGTGACCCCGAAAAAGAATGATTTTAAATGGGGCCCTGAGCAACGACAAGCCTTCTAACAAATTAAGCAGGAAATAGTTCATGCAGTAGCCTTGGGGCCAGTCCGGGCAGGACAAGATGTTAAAAATGTGCTCTACACTGCAGCCGGGAAGAACGGCCCTAACTGGAGCCTGTGGCAGAAAGCACCAGGAGAGACTGGAGGCCGACCCCTAGGGTTTTGGAGTCGGGGATACAGAGGATCCGAAGCCCACTACACTCCAACTGAGAAAGAGCTATTGGCAGCATGTGAAGGGGTTCGAGCTGCTTCGGAAGTGGTCGGTACTGAAGCACAGCTCCTCTTAGCACCCCGACTGCCGGTGTTGGGCTGGATGTTCAAAGAAAGGGTTCCTGCCACACATCATGCAACTGATGCTATGTGGAGTAAGTGGATGGCATTGATCACACAGCGAACTCGAATGGGAAACCCTAGTCGCCCAGGAATTCCGGAAGTGATGAGGGACTGGTCAGAAGGGAAAGATTTCGGAATATCACCAGAAGAGGAGGTGAGGCGTGCAGAAGAGGCCCCCCCCATATAATAAATTACCAGAAAATGAGAGGAAATATGCCCTGTTCACTGATGGGTCCTGCAGGATTGTGGGAAAGCATCGGAGGTGGAAGGCTGCTGTGTGGAGTCCTACATGATGAGTTGCAGAAGCCACTGAAGGACAAGGGGAATCGAGACAGTTTGCAGAGGTGAAAGCCATCCAAGTGGCTTTGGACATTGCCGAACGAGAAAAATGGCCAGTACTTTATCTCTATACTGATTCGTGGATGGTGGCAAATGCTCTGTGGGGGTGGTTACAGCAGTGGAAGCAGAGCAACTGGCAGCGCAGAGGCAAACCCATCTGGGCTGCTGAACTGTGGCAAGATATTGCCGCTCGGATAGAGAAACTGGTTGTGAAAGTACGCCGTGTAGATGCCCATGTACCCAAGAGTCGGGCCACTGAGGAACATCAAAACAACCAGCAGGTAGATAGGGCTGCTAAGATTGAAGTGGCTCAGGTGGATTTGGACTGGCAACATAAGGGTGAATTATTCATAGCTCGGTGGGCCCATGACACCTCAGGCCACCAAGTAAGAGATGCAACATATAGATGGGCTCGTGATCGAGGGGTGGACTTGACCATGGACACTATTGCACAAGTTATCCATAAATGTGAAACATGTGCCACAATCAAGCAAGCCAAGCGGTTAAAGCCTCTTTGGTATGAAGGACGATGGCTAAAATATAAATATGGGGAGGCCTGGCAGATTGATTATATTACACTCCCACAAACCCACCAAGGCAAGCGCCATGTGCTCACAGTGGTAAAAGCAACCACTGGATGGCTGGAAACATACCCTGTGCCCCACGCCACCGCCCGGAACACTATCCTGGGCCTTGAAAAGCAAGTCCTATGGCGACATGGCACCCCAGAGAGAATCGAGTCGGACAATGGGACTCATTTCCAAAACAGCCTCATAGACACCTGGGCCAAAGAGCATGGCATTGAGTGGGTACACCACATCCCCTATCATGCACCAGCCGCTGGGAAGATAGAACGATACAATGGACTGTTAAAAACTACACTGAGAGCCATGGGTGGTGTGACCTTCAAACATTGAGATACACATTTAGCCAAAGCTGCTTGGTTAGTCAACACCAGGGGATCTGCCAATCGAGCTGGCCCTGCCCAGTCAAAACTTCCACGCGCTGTAGAAGGGGATAAAGTCCCTGTAGTGCACATGAAGAATATGCCAGGGAAGACAGTCTGGGTTAGTCCTGCCTCAGGCAAAGGCAAACCTATCCGCGGGATTGCTTTTGCTCAAGGACCTGGGTGCACTTGGTGGGTGATGCAGAAGGATGGGGAGGCCCAATGTGTACCTCACGGGGATCTGATCTTGGGTGAGAATAGCCAATGATATCAAATTGTATGATGTTAATTGCTAACTAATGCTGCCACTCTATGTCATCATTACTAGAATTGCTATTGATTGTATTATGGTAAGAATCGCCTAAACTAATGACAGATGGACTTTGATGAAACTGAGTAAAGTGCAGCGGTGATGGGACCAGAACTGACCCCAGCAGCTGGCGCCCAGCAGCTTCCTTGAGATTGACATCTTCAACCCGTGGACCGTGGGCATGGGCCACATTGGATACACCAGCCACAAGCCCTGAATACAGCATGCAACAGTCCAGCACCACACAGCATCTCGCCTGCCCTGAGAGACTGTTCTAACAGAGGGAGCCCAAAGTCATGGATTAAATGAATTCAATGGACATTTTTAGAGGGATGGCCCATAGACTAGGGAATTATATCAGTATGTCTATATACATATGTATACATATATAAGACAAGGAAAAGTAGTGGTAATTAATTGGAAAATGTGAGATCTGGGCATGACGTAGATGGTATAGAATAAGGGGTGGATAATGTCCTGGTTCCGGGAGGGATAGGGTTAATTTTCTGGCACAGGTATTCCATACGATGTGAGCCATGCCCAGTCCATAGGGGGAGCTGGCCGGGGGAGGGGGAGGAAGTCGCGGCTGGGGAGCGGGCTGGGGCTGCCCGGGGTCCGGTCGGTGAGCGCTGGCGCAGTAACCGCATTTGTACATTCCTCCATCGGTGTTACTGTTGTTGTTTCCCTCTTTCCTTTGCTGTTCTGTTAAACTGCCTTTATCTCAACCCACCAGTTTTGCCTTTTTCTTCCGATTCTCCCCCAGTGCTTTGGGGGGTTAAGCAGGCGGCCGCGTGGTTTTTTGTTGCCGGCTGAGGCCAAACCGCGACACTTGTGAACAGGAAAATCGTACTCCTAAGGGCACCTGTAGAGAGTGGTTTAATTTTCCTGGGCTTTGGGATGGGAATGTGAATCAATTTAAATGTCGGAGGGCTTTAGTTATAGTGAACATGGCCTGCTGTTCTGCCTGCAGCTGCCAGCAGTTGTTTAATGTACAGAATAACACAATTACTATGAACCAGAAAGCCCACTCATTGGAGCTGCAACACTGGCAGCCATTTACAAAGATGGCTCTTACTTCTCTGTGAATTTCTCTGCAGTAATTTCGTCTCTCATAACCTGCTCAAGGAAACACTCAGTTAAAAATAACAGGAGAAGATGAGCATTAATCCTGTCCCCAAATGTGGACACATTCACATGTCCTCTGCATAACAGTTCAGCAAGACTTAATTCTGTTGGGGGCCGAGGGGACTGTATTACGCTGTTACTGAAATCAGTGGGAGAAATGATCCGACAGAGACTCAGGTTTGGTAGATGGATATGGTAGATAAAATATTTCTAAAGGGCCTACTTTCTGTTCATCACTAATTATCACTTTTGGTCATAAATGATCAGCGAATGATGAGGCAGTACTATTCTTCTGAGTAAGATCCTTTTTGTTCTCCAGACAACACAAAAAGACTGAATCTCTTCTTAAATACAAAACTAATCCTAGACCATTGAGTCATTACGAAATTTCCATTTAAATCCCAATCTCTTGGCAAGGAAAAGAAACAAGTCTCCTCTTACCCCTGACTCACTATTCCTCCCCTACACCCGTGGTTCTTCAACACCACCAAATTTCCAAGCCCTGGCATGCGGTGCCGCCGCTGGATTCACAGAAGTTCCTGCTGTTCGAGCGCCATTTGTGGCGGGCTGATTAACCCGGACCCAGTGTGGTGTACTAAATCCAAGTTTATTCACCCGAGCTGCTGTTCTGTAGCTACAGCAACAGATATGGATCTCAACGATGCAGGCAAACAGGGTGTTCACGTGCTTTGCTTTTTCTGTTCCCCAAACATCCAGCATGTCCCGGTGTTCCAGGACATCAGCATCCAGCCACGCACAACCAGTGTTCTGATCGTGCTCTTTTCGCACGCACCCACACACAGCTGAGCACTTTTGAACCCCTGTTCTGGTCTGGCTGAGATCCAGTTCTGCTTATTTATCCATGTCCTTGTTCTCTGCTTCTCAGGCCCCTCGGCGAGGCTGCTCTCTGCCTTGCATTCCCAGGTGCCGCTGCACTGCCACAGCTGTGATACCCAGTGCCACATCTGTCCGTGGCCCTTGGGAGACAGAAGACACTTGTGACAAGCTCAGTGGGGATCCTTGGAGCTGGTGCTCACTCTTGCTGTGTAACAGGAGGCCTTTCTGGAGATGGTTCCTTCTCTTCTGCCATGCCAGCTCTCAGTCAGCTTAGTTGTTTCTACGGTAGAGAAAAAACCCTTTCAGATATCTACTACCAAAGTCAACTACAACAAACACGAACCTCACTCACACGTAGGTTGGGTATAGAGATGGGCTCACAATGTCCTTTGCCACCAAACAGGATGGTTCTTAACTATGAGGACAGACTGGACAGAAACTCAGTGGAAACCTCATCGTTCCCAGTTAGTTTTTGACAGAAACTGTAGCATTTGCAGTAGTTCCTTATTTTGCCTTCTCTATGCTGAAAAATGAATATCTAGTCTTTCACAGTCCTGCCTGACCTCAGAGGTGTCCCTCAAAACAGCAGTAATCGTTGGTCCCTGCCAGGCAGCGTCACCATTAGTGGTCTGATCTGCAGCTGTCCTGCCAGCCCCGGCTGTTCCCAACACCTCCTCGGGGACTCTCCGAGCTCAGACATGCCCCAGCACCCCTCAGCCCGCTGTGGTGACGGACGGTGCAGCTCCACAGCCGTCTCAACCTCAACCAGTCCGCACTCCAGCCCTCCCTCGCTACCCTGATATCACCTTCCCACCCTCCCTGGCCACCGGCACACATGTGCTGAACTGGGTCAAGAAGCTCATCAGACAGCGGCAAGGGCCAACTGCTCCCTAAGGGACAGGCACTGGGAGGGCCAACGGGGCATGGACAATGCCCGTCCCACCACTCTGGCACGGGGCAAGCAGGGCAGACCCAGGGACTGCAGCCAGATCCAACAGAGAACCAGCCAAATTCATGGAGACAAGGCAAGCCTGAGGTCAAGCTGGGAAGTCAACATGGGTCAGGGTCAGGCTCAGGCCTGGTGGGGGTAACCAGCATCAGACGTATCCCGCTGATGAGGACATTTCCCAAATGCGCAGTCAAAAGCTTCCAAGCCACCGTTTGTGACCACTGCCCCTTGGCATGTCATCTGCTGCCAGCAAGGAAAATACGGCTCCATCATCTCCACAGCCACCCCCCAGGGGGTTACACATTATTACTGGGGTTTGCTTCCTCTTTGCCCCCTTCTGCTCAGAGGCCGTGTTCTCTGGACTCCTGAGCATCCTGGCTGCCATCTGCAGGACCCCAATCCGGGTCTTCCACATCCTTCTTCAGTGGGGACCCTGGGCAGGACCGGAAGTTGCGGGTACGCCAGCAGCGGGTCAGCGAGGGCATAACAGCGCCCTGCCATGTGCTGGTCATGCTTCCCTTCACGGAGCCCAGGAGGTGCTTGGACTTCGTTGCCACAGGAGCTCGCCGATGGGTGACCTGTTCACGTGCTTGTGTTCAGTGACAGAACCAGTGACAGCCAGGAGAGCCCTTGCTTTCCTGGAGTTACCGGAATACACATATTGTACCTAGTGCCGCGTAAATCTGGATTTTGGCTCCATTTTGAAAACAAGCATTTTCCAATCTCTAAAAATCTCTCTAAAAAGTCAGTAGCTACGAACAAGCCAGGCTGCCCATCCCCCGCCCCCCCGCGGCACCGCCGCTGCACCGACCCCCGTCGTCCCCGCGGGGGCGGCTGGGCCGGCGGGTGGGGCCCTGGGCGGCCGCGCCCCGGCGGCGGCGGCGGCCATGGCGGCGGCCATGGCGGGGCGGCTGTGGCGGCTCTGTAACCTCCTCATGGCCGCCTTCTTCGGGCTGGCGGCCGCCGTGCAGGTGCGGGCGGGGCCGCGCGGGCAGGGGGCGGCGGGCAGCCCCGCTCCCCTCCGCTCCCCTCCCGCGGAGCGCGGCCCCGGCGGGGGCGGCGGCCGCAGGCTCCTCAGCGTCGCCTCCTCCCCGCAGGTGAACGACCCCGACGCCGGGCTGTGGACGGTGAGCGCGGGCCGCCCTTCCTGCCGGGCAGCCGGAGCGGCCCTTCGTCCCCCCTCCTCCAAGGGGGCTCCGGTGGCCCCGGCCGGGGGCCGCCGGAGGAAAGCTGCTCCCTGCCCTTGGCTGAAGAGCGAGCAGGCGCCGGGCAAAGTCTCTCTTCCGCAGCGACGGCTGAAATGCGACCGTGCTGCCGGGATCCTCCTCTTTTCCGCCCGGATTTGCACCTGCCCCTGCAGAGCCTTGGTCCCCTCTGCAGAACGCGCCACGCCGCTGCGGTTCCTCCCGCCCTGCGCCGGGGACCCCCTGGCCGGGCTCCGCTTGCTTTGGGGCACCGGCCGGGCTGTCTCCTGTCGCCGCTCAGCTCGGCAGGGCTTCCTCGCTCTCCAGGGGAAACCTAGAGAGAAACCCGCTTCCCTCTCCGCTTTGCCAGCCCTTTCTCGGGCACACGAACCGCCCGGCCTGCTGCGCCGGGGCTTGGAGCTGGGGGGCAAGGGGCGAGGTCCCTGCGTGTGGCGGGAGCCGCTGGGTGGGCAGGGGCGGTCCCTTGTGCCGGGGGACATCGCTCGTGCGGGTGAGCCCCGCTGAGAGCGGCTGGGCTGTGGCAGCGGAGGGTGCTCCTGCTCCCAGGGGAGCCCCCCAGCGCAGGCAGAGGGTTTGGGGTGCCGGGAGGCGGGAGGGCGGTGTGTCCTGTAGGGGCTTTCCCTGCGGGATCAAGGTGCAGTGCAGGGCTCTTCAGTGGGCTGGTTGGGCAGCGACGACTCGGTAACCCGGGAGCTGAGGAACAAGGGCTGGCACTCAGCTGATGGTCCAGGATTTTGGGTGGTGGTGGTGAAGATGCTTAGAAGGATGGAGCCCCTCTCCTATGAAGACATGCTGAGAGAGCTGGGGTTGTTCAGCCTGGAGAAGAGAAGGCTCCGGGGAGACCTTAGAGCCCCTTCCAGTATTTGAAAGGGGGCCTGCAAGAAAGCTGGGGAGGGACTTTTTACAAGGGCATGTAGGGACAAGGGGTGATGGCTTCAAACTGGAAGAAGGTAGACTTTGATTAAATATCAGGAAGAAATTTTTCACTCTGAGGGTGGTGAGACACTGGCCCAGGTGCCCAGAGAAGCTGTGGCTGCCCCATCCCTGGAGGTGTTCAAGGCCAGGTTGGACGGGGCTTGGAGCAACCTGGTCTAGTGGGAGGTGTCTCTGCCCATGGCAGGGGGGTTGGAACTAGATGATCTTTAAGGTCCCTTCCAACCTAAACCATTCTGTGATTCTACGATGAGTTGGGCACTAGCAGTGCCAGGCCATGCCAGGGGGAGTGGGACTGGCAGCTCTTCTGCGCTTCTGACAAACTGCTGTGAAGGGGAGATGTGTTGATGTGGATGGGGCTTCTGCTTCCTTATCTTGTGAAGTTTTGCTACAGAGTAGATTTATGTTTCATTAACAGGTTGTCTACTTAGTGCCAGCTGCGCTGACGCTGCTCGTCAGCATTAAGCCCTCAATTACAGGTATGATATTAGTGTGCAAAACAGAGTCTCTGCTCAAATTTTGACCCTGAAAGGCTTTGGTTTTGTTTGTGTTTTTTTTTTTTTAATTGAATCACAGATTAAGATCAGGCCACGTGGAAACATGTCCTACTACCTTCTGAGGGCAAAAAGCTGTGGGACCTGCTTCTACAAAAGCTGGTCATTGGTTTAGTGCTCACGGCTGGACATGCTGCAGGTGAATGGAGGAGCCCCGCATAAAGGTCTGCTGCTGGGATGGTCTCACCTTTGCACCCTGATTCCAGCGCTCAAAGCATGAGTGGAGCACAAGCCTGGGAGCATGCTCTGAACCGGGCTCTGCTGTTGACATTAGCACATTAATTCACTTAGTTTCCCTGTTGTAAATCTGCGCTTTTGCTTATCTGCCTCATAGAAGAGCAGCTGAGCTCTGCACAGTCCTTTGAAAGAGCTCAAGGTCTTGTTCAGTATCAGGTATTACAGGTACAGAGCGCGCGGGCGGCGATGGGGACGTTTAGAGGCTTCAGTGCAGTGGCTGAGTTTCCAAGCACATACGCTAACGGGGCTAAAGCCACATCACACGTTGAGAGAATTGGTCAGATCAGATTTGGTCCAGGACTCCAGAAAATAGTTCATTTTTTGTATTTTAATCCAGTAGAAATAATTTTAAAATAATGACATTTTATATACACAAAGTGACTATATCTTTTCTGGATGAATACTTACTCTGAATACTAAAACCACACTTAGCCAAAAAAGAAAATCTTCAAGCGTGCATGCTGTTGTCACAAATCACATCGTTGAAGTCTCTCAGCATTCTGGCTACTTAAGCATATAAAGTGGCAGCATCATAAAGCCAAAACCCATGAGGGTTGCTTGCCTGTGGTTTTGAACATTTCGGGGGAGGTTTATTTGTGTGATAGGTGTAGCTTCAATATAATGGCACTTGGCTGGTCAGGAGAACCTGCATGTTCAACTCAGAAGTAGGTTTTTGTTACTCGTGCCAAGATCTATGGAAAATAAAGATTTAAATAGTACAACTATTGTATATCTGAACATTTATGTAAATTCACCAAGGGATATTTGCCATTCAGGTCTGTGGAAGACTTGGAGTCTGCCTCTGCTGAGCTTCAGTGAGTTCAGCCAAATGGGGAATCGATTACAACATTGGGTCACACTGAGCTCCTGAATTTTGGCAGCTCATCATCTTTAATGCTTGCCTGGAGGTGTCAGTGCCCAGAAAAGACTGCTTTTAACTTTACACTTTTTGCTGTTGACATTGCTGAGATCAGCAAGAAGTGCCTGTGTCATTTGCTCACCTCTCCTCCACAAAGCCCTGGGAATGGACACAGAAAACCACAAGAATCTGTGGGCCTGCTCAGATATTTCATATCATCTGTATTTCTCTGTTTAAAAACATCAGCCCCGAGGCAGAGATGTCATCAGCGTTGCTCATCATCACAGGCAAAGCTCTGGCAGAGGCTTGTCAGGGAGCGCGAGGGAAGACGGTGTGGTGTGGTGCGGTGGTCCCTTGGTACCCCTGATGGCTGGCTGGGAGCTGGGGCTCACTCTCCCGGGCCCCAGTGGTCCCCTGGGGTCACGCTGACTGTCTGGTTGTGGCTGTGAGCTCCGGAAAGGCCATTCCTCCTGCTTAACAGAACTTTCATTTGTAATTTGCCTTGTGATTTTTTTCCATGCATGTTGAATGCTGGAGCCTGTTTTGTTTGCTGGAGAGAACAGGAAACTTTTCATTGAGGTGTTGCTGCCAAGAGGTTGCATTCCTAGGAAGGCAAGCCCCAAGCCCACTACTGTTTGTTTTCAACAACACTTTTTAGCAGCTTTCACTGGTCAAAAAGATGCTGGTATTAATTCCATCTTCCTGCCCAAGATGCGTGTTTGCTGGAGGCATCTTTTTTAGCAACTCAGTTGATTTATAGGCTGTACTTCATGCTACATTGCAGTTACTGGCAGTCTATTTTTTTTCCTCAGATAATGATGTTTGGAGGAGCCTCTGTGACCTTCATTCTGCTGGTTGTATTGTTGGGACCATTGTCTTGGCTTGCTCTTTGTTTGCCTATGCTCAAGGAAATATTTTGTACGAAGAGGAAGGCAGGTAAGCAGTGATTTTTATTTTCCCCTGCACGAATTCAGCATGCCAGGCCATCTCCTTCTGGTGGTCGCCTTGCTAAGCTGTATTTGCTGGGCTGTTGCAGTGAGCGCTGTTGGTCCAGGGGAATCAAACCAAGGAGGAGCGACCATAGTGCTCCAAACCAGTGATCTGTTGGACAAAAGAGCTAAAGAGAGAGCGACTGGTCCAGATTGCTTGCCTGATTGTGGCAGTTAGATTTAATTGGGGGCAGTTCGGGCTTTCAAAGACCAGGGCACAAGCACAGTGAAACAGCTTTGTGTTCTCTTGCTGGAGCTGTAGGAATGGGAATGAATGTTTAAAAACTGTGGAGGTGATTCCATATGTGTGTTTATCTGGCACGGGCTGTCCGCCAATTGCTGGGGATTGAGGGGGAGGGAGGATTTCTCACCTGGACATTTGGTTGTTGCCTGAAGTAGGCACTTGCTCAGTGAAGCACTGGCAGCTACTGCGCCTGTTTACAGTCTGAAATCCTGGGATGCTGCTGTGCTCTGTATTAATGAGGGAAATGTGCCGTGGAATGTAAATTTGGCAGCGGAACAAAAAGTGGAAGCAGGAATTTCTGCAGCTGTATAGCTGGGTCATGTGTGTTTGTGGATTTCTGGTGGGAGGCCAGGTTAGTCCGTGTAAATACCTTTTATAATTACAATCCTAGTAAAATATATTGAACTTCTCCAAAAGGAGGCAGTGCATACTTACACTACTATTCTGGAGGCAAAATTTGTATTTTTTAAAAGTGAGCATCTGCTTGTATTATTTTCTGATCCGTTTTTTTGTTTGGCTTCTTAGAGAGTTGTTTGGTCTGGTGATTATTACAATATGGATGAGTCTTTGTCGCAGCTCAGCAAAGTAAGTTTTGTTTTCTTTTTTTTTTTAATCCATTCATATGTTCACATTTAGTGACTAGCTTCCTGAAAACACATAGTTGATTTTGGCTGCTTGTTTTTATGCTTCATGTCACTGTCTGAACCTTTTCAGATACCTAAGCAGTAGTAGCTGGTGTTACGGCCTGTAGGATCTTGCACAGATAAAAGTCTGTGGGTGGAAAGTAAAGCTACATGAAACATTTTTTGTGCTCCCCCTGCCATAATGGGCAGGGGACATTCTCCCTTTGCATTAAGGACAGTGCGCCTCTTCTGTGGAACAGGCTAGTGAGTGTTGGCCACAATTGCTAATGAACTGCAAAGCCATTTCTGCCATTGCTCCCAATATACAGAACTTTCTGGTGAGGGTCTCTGTACTGGTGTCTGCTGTGTCCACCGGAGCAGGCGGGTGATGCAGGCAGAGCTGGCAAGAGGTGCTGGGTGGCTGCCTGGCTGCAGCGGCTCCACACTCTTCCCCTCCAGCCTCTGCAGAGGACTGCGCTACAGCAGTTTTGCTAAACTCCTGTTAGCTGGGAGCATGAACAATCCCAATCTGCCAAACAGTACCTTTGTGCTGGGAAAACAGGTCACAGGTGCTCTGGGCAAGCAGGGTGCTTTTCTTTTTTTTTTCCACCTGGTTTATGTAGCCTGAGGTGGCAGAAAAACTTTTTCTGCTGGCATGTGGTGCCTCTGCAGTAAAGGTGCTGATGCATCCACAGGAGCTACGTTAAAGTGGCCAAAGGCTCTCTGCTGTCTTTAGCGAATATAGTCTCATTCCAACTGCAGCCAGGTGTGAACGGTACGTAGCAGTCTGATATGAAGTAGCTCTGATGCATTTGCTTCTTTATAGGAGTCCAATGGGTGGAGTTCGCTTGATTGCTGCAGTTGTGGTCACCCTCTTCCCCTTTGCTTCGTGGCTGTACATTTATGTGAACAAAGAGATGCGAGTATCTTGGCCAACACACTGTAAAAGCGTGATTTAATTGGGTGGGAGAAAGTGTAGAATAAATATTCTGACCTTACTTGCTTTTGCTTTTGGTTCTTAATGAAAGGTTAGTATCAGTTTGATAGGACCCAAGAACGCCCGGCTGCTTCCAGCACTGCGGTTTGAGATTTGTTAAAAACATTGAGGAACACTGTCAAATCTGAGTGGAGAATTTTTCTATGGAAACTGTTGTTCAGCTGGCTTCTTAGATCAACAGCACTGCTGATCTAATGTGTGTTTTAATGGTATATTCAAGAACTCCTGGCATCCCTGGATCACTCTCCAACCACCTCGTACTTTGGGAAATCTACTGTTCTGTAACATAAGGGAAAAGTAAACCAAATACTTTGATTCAATAAATGACTACTTACAACCATAAAATTTGCAGATATCTGCCTGGATAGTCCAGTGAGACTAACTGAAAAATTCAGCAGTTCTGTTCCTACACTAAAATCATATGTAGAATATATCTGAAGACATACTTTTACTGTTATCTTTAACTGAAAATAACTGGTTTTACAGAGTAATAAATACTATTTTTCTAACGAAAATTCAGTGAAAGCTTTCGTATCCTTACCTTCTGCGAGATGCATGCTTGAGACCGCCACTGGCAGATGTGGTCATTATCACAACTCTGCTTCTCACAGAATTTCTGTTCCTGGAAAGAAGAACCCACACAGCAGCCCAGCAACAGTAAGCATGTTCCACCGCTACTAATCCCAGAGAAGGAAGTACAGGTGAACACACTGGACACACAAGCTGGCTGGGAGAGAGCCAGAACAGGTCCAGATGCTGCAGCACTGCAACATGCTTTAGATCCTCCTATGTCAGGGCTTCTTCGCTCAGGACTGCTGCAGGCTAATACAGCTGTGCACACGTAGATCCCAGCGGGTGTATCTGCAGCATTACATGATGCCGTAGCCTTACTGTCTTCAACTTTTTTTTTTTCAGTTTGAGCCTCTGCACTGTGCTCCAATGTAGCATAGATGGCTTATGGTTTTTTGAAAATTGCTTTAGTCTTTTAGAGCAATGTTAAGAAAACTGCACTAGGCTACAGCGTGGACTCATTTTGCCAGACACAAGACATTAATGACTACGGTGTTCAAAAAGAAAATATTGAAGTGCGGCTGGGCACATGCAATTCCGCATACTTTAGTTCTGACTGATATACAAAAACTGGCTTTTTTGGACAATATTCATAACATGGTTTGCATTTTTTCACAGTAAGTAACAATCCAGTCAGAACGGGGTGTTTCAAGTCAACATTCTGCATTCAAGTATATTTATTTCAAACATAGTTACTGGCCTTCTCTATTATCCATGAAGAAACTCTTACAGAAACATAGTTTCTAACATTCTGTATCCAAGAGAAAAATGAGTTAAACCTATAAGGATCAGCCACGTGCATCTTTCTACAAGGAAATAATAAGCTGAATCCCCTGCTTTTGTCACAGTACTTCCTGAAGAAGGGCAATTTGTATTTGCTTACCATTTTCAGAAATGCATAACTCTGTCTGAAATTCTGCCCCTTCCTTTTAGTATCATTTTATCTTTATAGACATAAATAGTTCCAAAGGCGTTGCTTTCCGGTGGAGTTTCAATAACCCCCTCCAAAGTCAGATGATGAACTCCATGAGAGTCTAAACAATAGCCACCGTCATGCAGGTGCCCTGCAAGAAAGCAGACCACACACTGATGGGCGTGTATGACCGAAAGGGCATCTTCGTAATTCCAGGCTAGGCAAACTCTGTCTGAAGCATCTGGGTGAATGGGCAGGTGACCTGCAGTTGAGAGGGAAAGAAGCAGGAGTTACTTTAAGCGTAACTAAACTCTGCCTTCACTGCTGGGAAGTTCAGACAGCTAACTGTATACAGAAAGCTCACCCAAGTGCAAGACGTGGTTGCTATTCTCCTGCTTCACAGGTTACACGTGTACCTCAGTGGAGCTACAAAGCTGCTACATGTTTTCCTCAGCGAACATACATTGGCTACATAACTTTTTTTGCATGTATCTCCCATATTCACCTACCCATAACTACAACTTTTTCTTGGTTTTCATCAGAGAACTTGAGGACTTCATTGAACCAGTCCAGCTGGGCTTGGCTAAATCCTCCGTTAAACTCTACAAACCGAGGTTCTTTGAGTCCTGCAATGGAGAAGAAGGTTAGGCATAGATGCATACACCTTTTGTGGCTCCTGTATTTGCTTGCCTTATGGAAGTCTGCTTATGATAGATGGTTTACTCTTAGAACCTTTTTTTTTTCTTTTTTTTTTTTCCTTTCATCTCTTGGATCAAAACTCCAGCTTTCTTGGACAAACAAGAGAAAATTACTTGTTAATGTTTTCGGGGGTTTTGGTTACACTGCACGCACAGGATTTCCACTCTTGGGTCACCCCCCAGGCAAGCGATAGGGTGGGCATCACTTGACACTCTGCAATAGCAGCTGTACCAACAGCTGCCTTTTGTTCTGATACCACAGGGCACGCAGCACAACATAAACCCATCCCAAAAGCGCCAAAGCAGCATGAAAGGGATGGGGGAGCATCTCCTGTGCCCACCCAGAGACCCACTGGCCGCCTCTCAGCTGACAGCACGGAGGTGGGCAGAAATGGGGCACATGCCGCAGCCCCCTGGGAAAAAGACGTCAACCCCAGCAGCTGCCTTATCACCCTGGGAAGCGGAGGCTCAGCCGCCCGCGCTCCCTGCCAAAGGGTCGAGCCTGGGTACCTGCGGGGCTGTTGAGGTTGTCATTGGGGTTCTTCTTCCGCAGCAGCTGCAGGGACTCCCGGTAGCGGGGGCTGTCCGGCTCCCTGCCCAGGATGCTCAGGTCGTAGGCGTCGAGCACGATGACGCGGAACCGCGCAGTGGGGCTGAAGTGATAGGCCTGGCAGTCCCCGTCTGGCGGGCCGGCCGTGGCCCCGGCAGGCCGGCTGCTGAGGCCGGTGTGCACCAGGTGGGCCCTGCTGAAGTTATAGAACTCGTGGTTGCCCCACGCGTGATGCACTGGCACCTGCAGCCGCCCCAGCACTGCCAGCACCTGCTCCAAGGCACCCTCGGCCTCGCCGCTGCGGGCGTTGAGGCCATCGATGCTGTCACCCAGCTGCAGCACGAAGGCCAGCGGCGGCCTCTCTGCAGCCCACGCTTCCACAGCGTCCCGCAGCAGCGTAAGGCTCTGCCGGTAATACCGCCGCCGGTACCCGCCGAAGTCGTAGCCGTCCTCCGCGTCCGCGTACTGGATATCCGCGATGACACCGAAAGCGAAGAGCGGCGGCGCCGCCTCCATGGCGGCGGCTGCCGGCTGAGGGGGGCGGAAGGGGCGGGTACGGAAGAGCGGGCGACAAGATGGCGGCGGCGGCGCTGGGCTGGTGGCGAGCGGCGGTCTACTGGCGGCTGCCCGCGTCGGGCGGCGCCGCCCGACCCCTCACCGGCCGCCCTAGGTGGCCGGCGAGGGGTCGGACGGCGCCGCCCGCGCCGGGCAGCCGCCCGCTGTCCGGCCCGCCGCTGGGCCGTGGCCCGCGGAGGGGCGCGGAGAGGAGGGTGAGTGAGGGAGCGAGCGAGGGAGCTGCGTCCCTCCTCAGCGGCGGAGCCCGGGGCGGCGGGACGGGCTCCGCCGCCCCCGCGTTTTCAGTCACTAAACAGCTTCTCCTCAGCAGCTGGTGTCGTGGCGGTCGCTGGCGGCCACCTTCGTGCTGTGCGGGGGGCTGCTGGCCGCCATGAAGAAGGTGAAGCAGCGGAAGGAGGAGGGTGAGTGCGGCCGGGGGGGACCGGACCCTTCCCGCCTGGGCGGGACCCGGCCTGGGCCGCCAGCCGGTGCCGGGCGGGAGAAGCAGCGGGAGCGTCGTGTTTTGTGTTCAGATGGTGTATTGTTTGTACTCAGGTGATGTATTTTTCGTATTCAGCTGTTTTACCCACTTCGGCATCCCACGTAACTGCCCACTGGTTTCATTTTCATGCTTTTAAAGCTGAAAATCAGAGATATTACAGCTTTTAGGGTATGTTCAGTTTGCAAAGGATGCGGATTTTTTTTGTTTCGCAGCAAGCCAGGTACCTGTCTTTATCTCTGGGTTTTTTTCTTTCTTTTTTTTTCTTTTAAATAAAAATACAATCAGATGACAATGAAAGAGATTACTATGTTTCAAAGGAGTTTAGTGATGTATTTGATTTTACCCAAAATGGAATGCTTTTTGGAAGTCTTGTCCACATTGGGCTTCTGCGCGATGGGTGTTGGTGGATCTTGACATCTCAACACCCTGGGCCGTGACTCTGCGGCGGCTTCTGAGGCTCACCTGGGGAGCGGCGTGGGTCGTGGCGTGGCTGTGTTTGATCCCCTCTTGTTTTTTGTAGAGCTGCAGAAGGAACGAAACCGAGGCATTGGAAAACCGCTGCTAGGAGGACCCTTCTCACTGGTCAGCCATGAGGGACAGCCCAAGACCAGCAAGGACTACATCGGCCAGTGGGTGCTCATCTACTTTGGCTTCACGCACTGCCCTGACATCTGTCCTGATGAACTGGAGAAAATGATTGAAGTGGTAGATGAAATTGGTATGGGAATTAAGTTGGCATAGCGGTCCTTTTTGTGAGAGGTCCAGGTTTACTGTAGTAAAATATTGCAAATCGTAGTAAGTGATGATCTTTTTTAAAAAATGCTGTTGATGACTATTCAGTAGTTGAATTAATTGCTAAGTGATACATACATAAATCTGTCTAGCACTAGGATCTGATATTTAAAGCGTGACAGCACTGATCTTTCCACAACAGGGGACTTCTTGGTAATAAAGCATTATGGTAGCATGTTACAGGGAATGGTGCTGTTGCATTGTATTTTTGCCAGGAAGAGGTTGTGGGGTGTATTAGGGACTTTTTCCCTCTATTTTATTTATTCTGAGAGCAGATCTCTGTGAGAGTCCCTTCTGAGAGTGACTGTGCTGTGGAATGGAGGTTGGGGGAAGAATGTGTGATAGAGGTGATTTTCTCAGCCTGCAGGCCCTGAAGAGTTATGGAGCAGGGATAACTATTATCATAGAATCATGACCCCACCTGGAATACTGTGTCCACCTCTGGAGCCCCCAACATAAGAAGGACATGGACCTGTTGGAGCAGGTCCAGAGGAGGACCACAAAGATGATCAGAGGATTAGAGCCCCTGTGCTATGAGGACAGGCTGAGAGAGTTGGGGTTGTTCAGCCTGGAGAAGAGAAGGCTCCAGGGAGACCTTAGAGCCCCTTCCAGTATCTGAAAGGGGCCTACAAGAAAGCTGGGGAGGGACTTTTTACAAGGGCATGTAGTGATGGGACGAGGGGTAATGGCTTCAAACTGGAAGAGGGGAGATTTAGATGAGATCTCAGGAAGAAATTTTTCACTCTGAGGGCAGTGAGACCCTGGCCCAGGTTGCCCAGAGGAGCTGTGGCTGCCCCATCCCTGGAGGTGTTCAAGGCCAGGCTGTATGGGGCTTTGAGCAACCTGGTCTGGTGGGAGGTGTCCCTGCCCATGGCCGGGGGGTTGGAACTAGATGATCTTTAAGGTCCCTTCCAACCTAATCCATTCTATGATTCTGTGA
>VFFE01006592.1:41384-54613 GCA_008921705.1 Burhinus oedicnemus | reverse complement strand
GGGGGGGGGGGGGAGCGGCTAGTTTCCAGTTGAAGGATATAAAATGTGATTCAGACTCCTTAAAAAAATTGTGTTCTAGAACTTGATTTTGTGATCTTATCTTGAACATTTGAAACTAGATTAAAATATTTGAATTAAACATTCTTAAATAAAATTTTGAGAAACATTCTTTCAGTGACAGAAATCGCATTAAGTTTAATACATCCTTTTAGCTTGTAGTACTGGACACGTTTATGTGATTTCTTAATTTCAAACACAGTTGTACTTTCGCTGCATAAGTACATTTCAGTTCTTTTTCTCCAGTGGCAGTGAGATGACGTGTTCACTTGAGCAGTCACAGATACATGGCCTTCATTTTCAGTAGTTTGTGTCTTTGCTCATAAAGATGCTGTCACAGTTAGATTTTAAATGAATTTACAGTGGAGTTAATTTTTACATAAATCAAATTGGAATACTTTGAACGTTCAAGTAATTGTTACTTTGAATATGTTTTTAAGGTTATTCCGATTCGGACAGTAGAGGGAGCCCCCTCCCAGCACAAGTATTTCCCTCTGCGCTGGCTCCTCCATCTGCAGCTCCTGTATCCCAGTGATGCTCTTGGTCTCTTTGTTTGCACTGACAGTGAAATGGGTTTGGTGAAATACCTCTGTTTGTATTGAATTTACATCATGTTAGCAGCAGGAGCTCAAATACCTTGTAGGGGTCATGGAGCATCATGAGAAGCAGAGGGAAGCTGGGAAGAGTGAGGGAGGAAGACCATCAGCCCGCAGGTTTGCCCCAGCCTTGTCTGTGCTGCAGGAGGGGTGCCAGCAGCTTAGGGAAGACTCATCTGGGTAAAGTATTCCTTCACACGTTCTGAGTATGCAGCTAGTTTTCTGTATTTATTTTCTTGGGTAAAACAAGAAGAGGTTGCTGAGGTGGTGCTGAGGTTTTCCTTACCTTGCTTTAGTTTCTCAGTGAGAAGCCTTGTCAGACCGCTGAACCAAAGGCTGAACGGAATGCTGTTGCTGCTGACTTTGAGAGATGTGCAGGATGTTCCAGTATTTAAAGGGCAGCTACAAGGAAGATGGAGACTTCCTTTTTACAAGGAGTCACATGGCAAAAATGAGGGGTAATGGGTATAAGTTGTTCCTGGGAAGATTCCGATTGGACAGGAGGAAAACTTTTCACAGTGAGAAGCATCAGCCATTGGAATAATCTGCCCAGGGAAGTGGTGGATTCCTCAAGACTGGACACAAGATTCAGCTGGACAGGATGCTGGGCCATCTTGTCTAGAGCATGCTTTTGCAAGAAAGATTGGACCAGATGGTCCTTGAGGTCCCTTCCAACCTGGTATTCTATGATTCTGTGATCTTTTTTACCAAGCTGTGATGTGCTCTCTTGCAGGTGGATCACACAATAATAATGTACCTCCTCGGGCCAGATGGTGACTTCGTGGACTATTATGGCCAGAATAAGAGGAGCACTGAGATTTCTGCATCTATTGCTGCACACATGAGAAAATACAGATCCTAAAACACAAGATCTTCAAAGATTGATGCAAACATCACCTGTAGGTTTGGTTGTAATTGGGCATTGGAGTTAAAGCAGAAGCATACAAGTGTAATATCCTGTCACCACATGCCTCCTTTCTTCCAAATAAGGAAGGCGACCGTACTTCTGCAAAATACCATTATCAGAAATCTCTATAGAACCTTCCCTGTGGATATTATTTGCAGCAAGATCTAGGCTACAGAATGAAAATTGGGACTTCTCTGAAAGGTTGTTGGGAGCAGCAAATGGAGAGCACTTTTCATTTGGGAAGGACGTGTGTTTCACTGGTAAAATTAATAGGTATCTCTTGGCAAGAGATCAGGGAAGGATGGTTACTGCAGGAGGGTGATTACTTGATGAAAAGCCATGTGGGCCATGGCATTCTCAGAGGACCCCTGCCCTCTTTTTTTCTGCACTGTTTTGCCTTCTGGGAGAGGCAGTTACAATATTATAAGCAGGAGAGCTTTAAGAATACTTCTTTATCAACGTGAAGAAGGTGAAGAGCGCTGAAAGCATCAGCAGCTTCCACGCGTGGGACCAGCCCTGTAGTGTGCCTGATCTCTTCTTGGTTTGAATGCAGAAATGAAATGTTTTTTCTTGGTGATTTTTCCAGGTGAATGCTGTTAACTTATAAGGAAATGAGTAATGGGTTGCAAATAGATTTTTCTTCTAGTCTAAATGATTTTATGCATAGTTGGCCTGATTGTGCTATGCTGAACAATGAAGTGGGGAGGATGAAGGGAGTCAGTGTCTATGCATAGGGCTGTCAGTTAGATAAATTTTATGCAGTGCAGCATTTGAAAATAAAGATTGCTTTGTCTAAACAATTTTTTTCCCCCCTTAGTTAGGTTTGACTAGAATATCATCAGAACTTTGTATACCAGTCAAGCTTGATATTCTTGCTCTGTTTTATCTCTTTTTAGAAAGTAGTGTTTCTCCATAGGAGTGCAAACCATAAGCTGAATGTGCTTTTTTAAGTTAGAAGAACCCCAGAGAATGGCCCACAGAAGACGAAACAGAAAAGTTCTTGGTATAAGTCCCAGAGTGTTTCAAATGGAACACAAGTATTCCTACTTCTAGCATTGGCATTCTTCTGAGTGTGGGAGTTGGAAGAGAATGTTCCTGTCCAAGGGAAGGTGCAATGTCTATGGTAAACTTCCATCTTTCTAAAATCCTGAAAAACAGTAAACCAGACCTGTTCCAGAGCACTTATAAAACATGATAAAGTAGTGTAGATCCACATCAGCTGCCCTGTACTATGGTGACCTCCTGAGGGTATTGAGGAGGTTACTCTGACAGAGTGTGTCTAAGACTGCACTCCTGATAAAGCTCTGTGAAGGCAGGAAGATTCCCTAAGTTCCAAGATGTGTTGTTTTGGGGTTTTTGGTTTTTTTTTTGTTTTTTTTCCCCTCTCAAATACTAGATAGTTTAAAGAAGGAGTTTTTTTCTGTTTTGAAGGATCAGCAGGAATTTTTCTGTATCAGTTTGCAGTGGGAGTTTTAAAAAGTGTCTTAGTAGAATTAACAGCTGAAAAGGAAGTTAGGTTTTTTCCTCCTTGTGCTGTCTGGCTTGATTGCAGTAGGCAATAAGAGTGGCTACCAAAGGAAATTTCACACTTCAAGTCTTCTATCAATTAGAGGCTGTGTCAGATCCAAGGTGTTACCAGTAATGTTAGTGTCTGTGGTAATAGTGACCCTGGCAATAATGATTCTATTTTCATGGAGTGGTTGCAAGTGTCGGCATTGTTTCTAAAGAGCCTTTCCTCACCTTTTATTTTTCCCTGCAATTGCGGAGGTAGTTTATTTTCAAAACTGTCCTTATAGAGCTGACTTTTGGCACCTACCAGCTCTGCGTTTCGTTGTCCAGGTGGCTGTGCCCCAGTTCATTTTGAAACAACACAGGCCATGGCTTGACCTGCTGGTGGTAGTGCTGTGGGAGGCTGGACTGGAGATCTCTGGAGTTCCCTTCTGACCAGCACTTCTGTGTTTCTATGAAATTTGTCTCGTTGAGACTGTACTCACTTTCTTACCAGGATCTAGCAGCGAGTACTGCTGGCCTGTGCAGCTTTTTTTAATGCCCTCTCACATTACTTGTGCTGGAGAAATACTTTTTTCCTTTTTGAACAAGTCAGAAATAATTTGAGTATTTTCCTTGGGGACGGGAGAGGAATTTGTCCTGCCTGTCTCACTGCTGCTTCTGTATTAGGCAGTCCATTCCTCTCTGTTCTGTGTTTCTTGAAAATACTGATGTGGAAGGCCTAGTGGGAATGTGAGTAAGAAATGGAGCAGCTGATCTGGGAGGATATTTTGTTTGCCTCTTTAAAGTCTGTTTGTGCTTCTCTTGATTACACCCAAGCTCTTAAAATACCCTGTGGAGAAAAGGTGAATTTAATACTGTAATTTGAATCTTTAGGGACTGAAAAGATTAATAATACACATTTTTCAGCCATATCTGTCTTCCAAAAGAAATGGGAAAGAGATGATCTTTCAAAGCTAAAAATGCAGCAGACTGATCGTGGGGCTAAGGGCTTGTGTTTATTTAAAATCAATTTTACTTAACTGACCACTGAGTAGAGGAGTGGTTTGAATTTGATGTATGCGGTAGCCTCTGCCGGGAACCGGCTTGGCCTGGGGACCCATCTCTTCTGGCAGCGTGGGGGATCTCTGCTAGCAGCAGTCACTGAAATGCCAGGATTGTGTATCCTGCCATGCAGGGTTTCTCCCTGCTGTGCTGCTGTGCAGCATCCTGGGACTGAGACCTCCCTTTGTGTTTGGAGTCTCTTATTGCCCCTCCATTTTTCACAGGGGGGAGCATGTATGGAAAGCATGGCAGTCTGCTTGAGTCTTCCCCTAAATCGCTGTGCTGGTGATGTTTTCCATATAATGGAAGCATAGAAGGGGCATATGCGTGCAGGAGGTGGGTTTAAGGGAGTGAGCTTAACTGATGTAAGGGAAATGCTTGTGAAAAATGTCATGAGAGGGGCTAGGCTGGTGGGTTCTTGGCGCAGTGATCTTCAGTAGCTTCTGGTCACTTGTTATCGACATCAGGAAAGAAATATTAAAAAATTGACTCCTGTTCATGAAGGGTTGCTGGGTAGCAGTAGATTGCCATTGAACACCTGCTGCTTACTTCTTATTTGTGCAACAAAAACTGACTCTGTAATCAAGTCAGTCATACTACAAGATGCTCCTTTTTTTCCATTGTGTGACTCCATGTTACGTCTCTCATGCATTTTTGCATATGTTGGATACTTGGTCCCCGGACAAAACTGGTTTTCATGGGTAACACCTTCAGGTCTGTATTTCTTTATTTGACCACTCCTGAGTTGTTTGTGGCTCTGGAGTCTCCAGGGCCAGGTCTCTGCCCCATCTCTTATCATCCTGTGGCCGTACTTCTCTATGCAGAATCCTTTGTCTGCACTTCTTGAGGTCTCTGCTGTCATATCAGGCTTGTATTTCTTAATATTGCATCAGTATGTTAGTGGCAAATACCTTACTCTACACAGAGTACAATCTGTATAAAACTAGGGTGGTATGAATCAATGATAAATAAGAAGGAAACAAATCAGCCAGAACTACCTGCTCAGAAGAAAAAAATGGTATTACAGCTAAGGCAAGTTAAAACAAAGTAGAAGTCAGTAGAAATTTGGACAACACAAGCCTGCAAAGCCTCTGTCCCGAGGCTTTGCAAACCGGGTACAAAGCCTATGGGCTGCAGAGTGTCAATAATCACCCTATGTGCATTTATTTTCCTAAAGCTGATTTGCAGCTGGCTCCCGCTAGAGACAAGTGTAAGATTTCTGTCTTCTCCCAGGTGTTTTGGCATGAGTGTCATGTCCTTTAACTTGTTTTGTTGTGCCCTGAAAGGCAGAGCCAGCTGACGCGGGAAGCTTTTGGCAGACTGGGGGGCCTGTGGGAAGGGCACAGAAAGATTTAGGATGGAGGGACCAGCCGTGGGCCACGTCATGGCACTCGAGCACTTGCCTTGCCTCCTGGCAGTGTGAGCAGCTGACGTACGGCTTCTTTCTGCCTCTCAAAGTGGCCCTGCCTATCTCTTTTCCATCGGCCTTTCCCGGGAGGGAAACTTCTTTGGAAATGATTTTTTTATTTTTTTTTTTAATAAAAGTCTTGTTTAGGCAACTCTCAGGTTTTCACTGCCCTGCCTTGGTGACAGCAGGGGACACAACTCTGTTTAGGAGGGCCAAGGGCTGTGCTGAATGCTCACCAGGAGGAGGCAGAGCTGTGGCAGGGGTGGGTGTGTAGTGGGGGAAAGGGAATATGCTGGGGGGGTTGGAGATCCTTTGTCAGTGGATGTCCGGTATTTCTTCGGTATTAGAAATAGAGCAAACTCCCCCTGTACTCATTGTACCCAAATGCTCTGTAGCGCACAGCGCAGTGCCTGGCCCGCAAAAAGGGAGCTCAGGTCTGGCAAGGGAAGGTTTACAACAGGACTCCCTGCTTGTGGCCGTGCTGAGCGCTGGACTGGGCCCGAGGGCTGCCTGGCTCCGTAAGTGGGTTTCCCCTATGGAAACATTACCTGACTACAGGTTTCACTTGGGAACCAAATTTGTTGGATTCTGGTGCTGTGAAGGTGACCCGCTGTTACCTTGGGCAAACGGAGACCCACGGGTGCCCTGCAGACAGATGGATGGTAGAGTACAAGCCTGGCAGAGGCCAGTCCGCAGAGCATTGCTGTGTGTGCCCACACCACACCCAGCCCCCGCCTACTCGTCGCCTAAAGTACCGGTGGAAAATAGCATCTTTCCAGAGCAGCTGGCATCTATAATACTGACTGCAGAGCTGATGCCATCCTAGGCTGGGGACTAGTGACAAGGTGTCTGAGGAATGAGGGACGGCTCCATTTGTTTACCCAAGGAAGGCAACGCATTCCTCATGTGCTACACACGTAGCGCGTGGAGGAGCTGAACTAACGAGTGATACCTAAGCCACAGGGGTGAAGCTGGCTGTTTTCAGAGTGTTCTCGCCACCAGCACAGGCAGAGTCAGGGACTGACTGAAGAGGTACAGAGACTGTGGCTTTCAACATCTGCAAAGCCCTATGTTGCATTTGCAGTCCAGATCATGGAATAACTCGGATGGGAAGGAACCTCAGGAGGTCTGTAGTCCAACCTCCTGCTCAAAGCAGGGGCAGCTATGGGGTCAGACCAGGGTGCTCAAGGTTTTAAACGGCTTGGGCTTGAAAACCTGCAAGAATGGAGGCTGCAAAACCTCTTGAGATGGGTAAAAAAAATATTTCCCACTAGAGGAAATCTTTTTCTTTACATCCAGTCTGAACTTTGAACCAGCATTTTAACTCGTGTTCTTTCACTGTGCATCAGGCTGAAGGGCCTGCCTCCATCTTCTTGATAACCTCCTTGTAGGTATTGGAAGGCTGCTGTTAGGTCCTCCTGAAGCCTTCTCCTTCCTAGGCTGAACAAGATCTGTTCCTTCAGCCTCTCCTTGTGTTGTATGCAATGGCTGGCTCCAGGCCCTTGACCATCTTGACCTCACATTCTTTTCCCCAAACTGCCCCCCTGGCCAGTCGGTTCCCAGCGTGCGTTTTTGCAAGGACGTTTTCCATACCAGGTGCAGGACTTTGCATTAGTCCTTGTTGAACTTCATAAGGTTCCTGCCAGCCTTTTCCTCCAGCCTGTCTGGGTCCCTCTGGGTGGCAGCTCTGACCTAGAGGGTATCAGCTGCTCCCCCCACTGTGTTTCCCTCTGCAAACGTTATAAGCAGGTGTGTTGTTGCCTCTGCCAGGTCATTGATAAAGGTGTTGAACAGGAGAGCTCGCAGGACTGACCCACGCACGTGACCCATTACAACTACCCCTCTGAGTTGTTGCCCACCCAGGTTCTTTAACCATCTCGTTGCCCACACATCCAGACCATAACCTCCTAGCTTGGACACGAGAATATTGTGGCAGATAGTTTTGGGAGCTGAGATTGGGCAGCATCCATGGCTCTTCCCGCATTTACGGATCTGGCCATTTTACCATAGAAGGCAGTCAGGATGCTCGGATGTGATTTAACTCTTAGTAAATCCACGCTGACTGTTTCCAGTCACCTTCTCTTTTATGTGCCCAGAAATGTGCTCCAAACACATTTCTGTGGGTTTTTTCTCTCGTCATTGATTTTTTTTTTTTTTTTTTTTTTTTTTCTTTTCTCCCCCCTCTGCATTTAGGAAAGAAACCTATCAGGAAAGCAGGCCTTATCTTTCTTTCTGGCGGGAGCCAGACTGGGCATCAGTCCACAGTCATCAGGGCAAAATCCAAATTGGGTTTTATTTTTCCATACTCTGTCACGTGTACTCCCAGTGTGAAAATACTCCATATGCTTGCCATGATAGCCAAAAGGGCTCAGTCCAAATCCAGTTTTGATCTTAAGGAGAATTGCCCTGGGTCAAATACTCTGTGACACAAGAATTCATCTGCTCCCTAGCTCTGAGACTGCGGGTGCTGCAGCTGAGGAGCTCGCTTGTGCCCAGAGCAGGCGAGTGCCGCAGAGCGGACGTGGCTCCCTGGACTGGTCCGGTTAGTGCCTCGTTCTTGGCGTTCATTTCAAAGCAGCTGGTGAGCAGCCCTGCTCTCTGCTTGCGTTGAGCTTGACCTGCGCCCCAGCACGGGGCCAGGCGCTTTTGAAGTGGATCTCCTGCTGCCGCCCATTCCTTGCGCTTGGGCCTTGAGGATGACGCTGGTCCCACAGTGCTTTGGCTGCAGTCCCATGGTGTATGCACCATGGTACACATGAATGATGGTAGTGTCTTTAATCACTTGTGACCTTCCCCAACCAGAGCAACCTGCTGGGACTTTCCAGGGCAGGTAATTTCCCACGACGCGGGATTTACCTGCTGCCTCCGAACAAACTCCCCATCTGATGGAGTAACTGACGTGATGGAGGAAAAATAGACATTTCTGCTGCCTGGAAACAAGGTACAGTGTCCTGGTAGGCTCCAGATCCACAGATATCAGTCATCTTCCTCGACTAACTGTATTCAGCAAATGCTTCCTGATGGTGCCAGCTGGGCACCTGTGTTTCCAGGGGTTGATGAGTCTCTCGACTGGGAGCTTGTGGGCCTGGGGCCTGCAGGGTCCTCCTGGGTTGCGGGCTGAGCGGTCACCGGGCATGCTCTGCTCGGCACAGAC
The DNA here is from genome assembly GCA_008921705.1 of Burhinus oedicnemus. Taxonomy (NCBI): domain Eukaryota; kingdom Metazoa; phylum Chordata; class Aves; order Charadriiformes; family Burhinidae; genus Burhinus; species Burhinus oedicnemus. The sequence continues at coordinate 45,938 of VFFE01006592.1, read as the reverse complement.
TTGTACCAGCACCCTCTCTGAGACAAAGACGACCTCAGGAGCGCTCCCAAGCCACCCCAAAGCACGAACCACCCAACTTCACTCGGGGGCAGCTGCAGTTACGGCAAGAGAGGGCAGGGAAGAGGGCTTAGGACAGCTCTTGTGCACTTGTTGCAGCGGCTTCTGGGTTGGAAGCTGCCTTTGTGTATCGGGTCCCTCCTCCCTGGTACTGGGGGTACAGGGAGGGAGCGGGGAGGTTGCTGCAGGCACAGCAGGCTGAAGTACAGGCTAGAGCAGACTGTGCAGAGGGCACCAAAAAACGCTAGCGTGAGGCCAAGGGATGGGACAGACTTGGGGGCAACAGTGGGGTGCGTGGAAGACCGAGGTGTGCACTTGAGCTGATGCCTGGCCGTGTGGCTGTCACTCTGCTTGTCTGCTCCAGTGTGGCTGCCGCATGCCCTGCGTTCCCTGAGCCCTTCCCCCGGGGTGAGCAGTGGTGTGCTGCTCACACAGGGGTTCAGCTGATGGAGACGCAGGTTCCTGAAGCACTCAGGCTTCAGACTCCTTAGTGCTGACAGAAGTGCCGTGGCCAGCCCTGCTCGGTGGCATTTTGGCAAGGATAGAGCGAACAGCACCACAGAGCACTGCAAGCCGTGGTGCAATGAGGCTCTTGTCATGGCAGTCCTTCAGAAACTGTAGCCCCAACCTCTCCCGCAGAACTGGAGAATTTTGCTACAGTTTTGTTTTTCTCCATGCTCGTTCCCACTGGTTTCCTATGCTTCTCAGGGCACACATGTAGGCTAAAGTGGATTCGGTGATGGTTTGGCAGTGTGGTCCTGGAAACCTGTGGCACAGCCCTGCTCTGGGGAAGGGAGACGGGTGTCTGAGCCTGTGCTGGCCGTGCCTTGCTGCCAGTTCTTGGTCTGTGCGGCAAACCGTGCAAGAGTTGCATGGGGCAGCGTATCCTTGCACAGCCTGCTTCTCCTCGGACACAGCTCTGCCTGTCCCCAGGCATGGCAGAGCCTGCAGCCCCCGGCATTCACATGAAAGTGGCGCTCTGGGTCACAAGTGCTCAGCGTTTTGGTGGCTGCTGTGTCCCCTTACCGATACCCTTCTCACCTGGGAATTGCAATCAGCTGTGTCTAAGAACCTGATAGTACCCTGTGACATGGCTTCTGCAGCTCCTTTTGGCAACAAGGGTAGTGAACGTCCTAGGCAGCCAAAGCGGTATTTGAAGTTAAATTTCTGTAGCATATTCAGGGTTTGGCATTCATGATCCATCCCTAGCTAGATTTGGGTGTTGTTCTTTCTGATTAGCCTCTATTTTGCCATGGTTTGTCACATCCCATCCTCCCTGACCCATGCAGTGATGGGAAGCCACAAGGATTGCGATAACTGATCCTACATGAATCCTCATCACCTTTTTCCCTTCCCGTGGCCTTGCCCTCCACCCCATGGTTAGGTTCTTTGTGTTCCCTTTCCACCGTGCAATTCTGCCCAGGCATCCCATGAGCAGGAGCAGTGGGGCAGGTCCCTCCTGGACTATTATTTCTTTGATGTATGTGTGAGAGCAAGTATGAGTGAAGTGCTGGCCATGGTCATAACTGGCAGGACAGCGTGTTCCCAGTAGAGGAATTCTCACAACAAAGAGTCTACAAACCACAATTAGGTCCTGAAGAAATCTGAAAAAAGAGCGTCTCCTTTCTTTACATACTGTATATGGCAGAAAATGAACATGAATTGGTGAGCAGGCAGGAGCGTCAATCCCTTCCCTCCAAATATAGGGAAGGGGCCGAGCTAAGGGAAGGGGCTGAGCCTATAAAAGCTGTGAGGGAGAAGGCCCTTGTTGGTGGCTCCTGGTCCCCTGTCCGTGCTCGTGGCCATGCTGTGACTGACCCGCAGAGGGGTGGAGGGCTCCTGCCACAGGTGCTGTTCCCCATGCTCGGAGCTTTGCAAGGCTGTAGCACTGCGGTGGGAGATCTGCTGTAGATTCCCCCTTGGGCCATTCCTTGGGTAAGGAAGGACTGGTATCTATGGTTTGCTTTGCTGGAGTGGTTGCTTGCAGTAAGTAAGCGAGAGGTATTGGGACTTTGGAGAGGCTGTAGCTTCGCTGGAGTCTGACCCTTTGCTCTTTCTCATTCAGAGATAAGAGATGTCAGCCTGTTCCTTCCTTTCTTCCTTCTTTCTGTTGACTGATTGTTAAGGTGAGATTTAAGGCATGAAAACTAATAGCTTGCCCAAACTGGCATGAGCTGGCTCTTCCCTTGCACTCAACTGTGGGCAGGTCCCCGTTTTTCCCCCTGCATGAGCTGCTCTAACGGGCCATGGCATGTGTCCGTTCCTGCCCACCACAGCTGCCCACCAGAGGACTAGGAGAGGCTCCATGTTAAAAGGGAGTGGGGGAAATCATAAATAGAGGACTGGAAGAAAAACAGGCTTCAGGGATTTAGTCTTACTAAGGACTACGTGAGTCCTTCAGAGATCCCTCCCCTTTGCTGCACTTCCCCAGGAAGCCCTCCTGCTCCTTCAGGCATGGATCCCCTTTCCTTGGGGCCGTGAAAGGTGGCAGCTCGTCTTCATTGCTTTTGTACATTCCAGCTTTGAAAGACAAGTATCTCCCTCAAGACCTTGCAGCACGCATCCAAGAGATGGGAAGGGTGTTCTCAGAGCAGCCAACTTGGGAGGGCTGGGGGGCGTTCAGCTCCACTCTGCTCAACTCTAAGAACCGCACAGGGGACCACCGCAGCAGGGTCTGTATTTCAGCCTCAGCCGTGAGCAGAGACACAGGCATGGAGGTTTTTGGTGAGGCTGCGCTGTGCCTTCACAAATCAGAGAAGGAGAGAATAGAAGCCCAGAGCCAGCCATTTGACACAAAGACCTACTGCTTTGTGGCTGACCCGGAGGGAAGATCAAGGCTGCACAGGATGGGCAGATAACTGTTGAGATGGCAGAGTAAGTGCATTCCTCCTGGCCCTCCGTCCTGCCCTGCTGAGGGCCCAGGACGGCTGCTAGGGAGGGCAAGGAACGAGACTAGCTCAGGCGAGAAGTCTGCACTGCCCGGCATCTGCCCTGTCCTGCCCTGCCCTCTGACTGGGACCAGCACAGCCTCCAGAGGAAGGTATTGCTCTGGAGGCTGGGATGAAGGTATCCATTGGATAATTGTTCTTGTTTTAGGCTTTAAAGATCAGGCAATGCTCTGAAACAGGTTGGGTTTTAGCCTTGCCAGTCTTAGCATTGCTCAGCCTCTCCTTTTAACCCTTTCTCGTCTAACACTGTCATATCCACCAATAAATTCCTTCCTTCACTGGTAGCAGAGCAGGCAGCTGCTTTCAAAGTCCCCTTTGCATGTGAAGTTATTATCAGTGTCGCTGGCTGCAAGCAGGTTCCTAGAGGAGCCTCCAAGGTGTTAATCTTGCAAAAACACTGCAAAGTCTTAGCAACTTGTGTCGTGTTAACTCTTGTAAGAACAGCTGCAGCAGCCCAAAGAGCCACCTCAACCACCGTCTTGACAGTAGGTGCTACCAAATTTTTAAGAATAAATCAAATAAAGAATAAAGCAGTCATCCATTGGTCCACAGGTATGTGACTGAGCAGAGGCTGCAGCAGGCTACTGCGTACAAGGACCTGCTTTCCTGGGGGCTGGCTTTTTTACATCCATTTGAGCTTTTTGCCTCTGTAGTGTCCTGTGAGAAAGATTTCCACAGTTTAAAATTGTAGTCTGTGTAAAATGCTTCCTTTTTCTGCAATATACAGCCTGGTAATTTCTGCTTATTTTTTCACAAGGAGAGAAAAAAGGAGTAATGCTTCTTTGCTAGGGCCGTGGTTGTCTCTGCCATTCCTAACTTTGCAAACTTCAGAAGTATCTCCTTTTCATCTCCAGATCCTAATCAAGTTATGCTCTCCTCGCAGAAAAGCTGTTTCATACCTGTGACCATCTTTGTTTCTCTTCTCTGGATCATTTCTAGTACGACTATATCCTTTCTAAGAGATGTCATCGGTAATGAGGCTGTGAATGAACTGACAGACACATCCTACATAAACCTCCCTTCTTTTCTCCCTTTCTTTTCTAATAATTCCTAATATTCTAGAGCTTCCTGCCCTTTTCTGGGTACTGAACTGACATTATGTTAGAAACGTCTGTAGTAACTCCCAGATATGCCCTGTGAGTAGCAGTTAATGCACAATCTCTTATTCTATACAGAGACTTTCCATGAATCCTAATTGCTCAAGTATTTGAACGCTTTAGAAAGGTATTTAGGGACACATATCGCAAAGCTGCTTTTGAAAACTGTGCCTGTAATTCTTGCTTTGTCAAAAGAAGCCTGTCCTGGTTTGAGCGACACAGGACTAATTTCCCTTCTAATGCTTGGGAAAACTGCACTTTTAGAAGACTCTGGTGTCTGAATTTGTGAAAGTATTTACTTCACAGCCAGCTGTGGTGGGTGGGTGTCAAGGTCTCAGTGTTTTGGAGCTGGCCAGGCGCAGGGATGAGGAGGAGCGAGACCCGGGCACTCGACCCAAGCTGGCCAACGGGGTGATTTCATACCATGAACGGCACGTTCAACAGAAATTAGA
>VFFE01006592.1:4406-18220 GCA_008921705.1 Burhinus oedicnemus | reverse complement strand
CATGCTCTGAGCTGCCAAGGCCCTCTTGTCCCCTCCTCGGCCAGGACTGATAGCCACTGGGCTGCTGGACACCACGTGGCACCCCAGCACCGTGAGGACTCAGCTGTAAGAGCCCCTCAGAGCAACCCCTGTTGGCCCCACACTGGCGAGCACGGTTGTGCCCTGGGTCCTGCTGGAGGGAGGTGCCCCCACCAGCACCCTTTGGTGTCTACTCCCCAGAGAAGCCAGACTTCAGATGCACCCTCCTGCTCACCATTTCCCACTGGCTGGCTCTGGGCTCCTCCTGGGCAGTGGGCAGGTTGTTTCCATCAGCCTCCCCATGCCCTGACCATGGAGCTTAGCTCTGGGTTTGGTCTCCGACAAAGTGGGTACTGCAGTGCTGCAGCCCTCCTTGCAATGGGCTTTGCAAGCACAAGACATTACCTGATGCTGGATATTACATCAGATCCATGCACTATTTTTCTAACTTTGTCCCACGTGGTATCCACTGAGCTCTTTTAATGACCAAAATGCCAATGACCAGGGGAAAAATGTGTTTAAATCTGACAGGATTCAAAGCAGCTCCCATGGCAGTGCCCTCTTCCTAAAACTTGATGAGTCTCTCCCCAGGACTCGCAGCAAATCCCCATTCCCCCCACTCTATCAGCATTGTACAGGCATGCCTGCTACCCCCTAGGCTCTGGTAAAGGTGTCACTGGGGTTTTTTGAACTGTGCCAATGTGTAAGTGTGCAAGATATTTGTGATGAAATGGAAGTGCTGGACTGGGCATGTATCAGGTGCAGAGCATCTGGGACTGCATGCTAAGGTGACGTGTCTGTGTGTACATCCAATCATTTGTATAGGTATGGCTGACTAGAGGATTTTTCTATCAGTTGTAGGGAGGAAAAAAACCTGTGGGGTCCATTCCCAGATCAGCGTTATCTTTCCTAGGGTTTTAGGCATGAGAACACCTGGATAAGCTAAAAACTTGCCAGCAAAAAATGGGAGCATCTCTTGCTCACTGGCACTGACCTTCAGATCAGAAGTCTCAGCAGGTATAACCCTTCCCATAGAACAAGGTGGTGCACAGGGTCACAACAACATTTCTTGGAGAATCTCCCACTTGTTTGCAATCTGAAGTGTGTACAGAGAGGCACACGTGCACATACCTCTGTGTGTGTGTGTGTGTGTGTGTGTACACGTGCGCGCACTCTTCCTGATATCCCTGAAGCTGCCTCACATCTCTCTCAGATGCAGCAGCTTAAAAGCCCTGGTGGAACCCAGCCTCTTGCTGCTGCAGTGTTTGGCTGACTGTCCTGCTGCGCCCGTAACCCCTGCGAACTGTTACACATCTGCACTTCTGCTTTCAGAATTTTTCCATCACAACTACCAAAAGCTTTTAATAATGCTAATTTGTCTTTTAACATCCTGGTTTATCTATTGTACAGCTGGGGTATCTGTGGCGCAGACATACCAAGCAATCCACCCTGGGTCATACAGTGAGTCGGTGGGAAAGCCGGCAATAGAATCCATAAGTCCTGCATCCAAGTTCTCTAAGTGCCTTGACTAGTCCAGATTCCCTCCTTAACACCCTTGTCAGATTGTTTATAGGAGATGTATTCATATAGTCAGTAAGACATCAAAATTTTCTAATTATATCTAGTCATGTCAAATGACAATTATGCCCTTAGTTCAGATTGCCAGACAATGCTTTACCAAAGAAGGTTTGCCAAAAATTTTTTGACCGAAGAAAGAGTAGGCATCTGTAGCATCTGCAGACTGGATCGTATAAAACGTCCTTGCGACAAGTCTGCCCTGTCCCCACAGAAAGCTTCAAGGTAAGTGTATGGGGTCCGCAGGCTTGCAGGAAGGGGATGGTGCCCTTATGTGCCACATCATTCCTGCTGCCTCCAGTGCTCATTTCCAGGAGGGCACTCAATTTCTCAGCTCAAGTTTTAAATCTGCTTTCAAGGCACCTGCACATTTTCACTCTGGATTTCTGTGCAGCAGCAAGTAGGGAGTTGCCATTTCTGCTGTACAATACTGACCAGCTGCCAGCCTGCAAGCCACCAATCGGGTGTCACAAGAGGTAAGAACCTGATTTATCAATTCTTAGAGGGCAGAGAAAGATCCTTTTGGGTGGGATTTCTGGAAGGGTCACTGTTTCACCCTATATTCAAACCTAGTGGGATTACAGTAGAAGGTGTTGGGGTGCCCATCGTTTTCAAGTGGCAATGTTTGACGTCTCTGACCACTGATGGCAGACCAGAAAATCCCCATGGGGAAATTCCTCACTTCTGCTTAAGTGACCTAACAGGGATCAAGGCATGCTTGGCTTCCCGTCTTTGCTGTGGCAGCAGTATAACTGGACCAAGATGAGCACAGCAGGAAAAAGTGCAAAATTCTGCATTCTACCTGAGAATGTATGAATTAATAAATCATCTGAGCATACAGACCTTCTAACCACCTTTGTAAAATACCAGTGCTCTCTTAGATACCCATTTTCTTACTCCAGGGAAAAAAAATATTTATTACCTGATGATTAAAGAGGGAATAAGTTTTACTAATGTAGCTAGAGAATTTTCGATTGCAGTTGGCTTAATTTAGCTACCTACATGTTTAATAAAGCATCTAAAGAAATACTCTTATTTTTTTAAAGTTTTGAGAACTCACCTGTTCCTAGATTTTTTTTCAATAAGTATTTATTTGGGATCTTAGTACAGGCTTGGCAATTCCAATTTCAGTGTTCACCAAAGTCAGAACTTTGGGGCTGAAATTATTTAGATATTGTACTGAAGAATGACAAAAGTATACGACAAATTAAATTATGGCAGAATACTACAAGGTCAAAAAGCATGCACTTTTCTTTCATTAGCAAAATTCATTAATTTCCCACTGCCTTTCTGTTATCATTATATTTAATACATAAATGTCTCACAGGTTCAATGTTTTCCAAGACTGTAGGTTACCTACACTACAGTTTTTCAGAAATGTTCCTTCATTGTTCATTCTTTTAACAAAATGTCCTAACTGTATTTCCATTCCTAATAGTGATGTCTTAGTGAAATTTGCTCAGCAAGTTCATACTTATCTTATAGACACAGTATTCTTAAAGCACCAAATGCACAGTTCTGAAAGGTCATTAAAATTTGTTGTCCTAAATGTTTGAAGACCTAGAATACATCAATGAAAAACTCTTACTTTGTAGGTTCACCTGAAAATTAACTCTCTAGTTAGCTTGTGTTAGGTATTCCAAATACTCAGAGTATGAAGAGAAACGAAGGCCTGGGATATAAAATTTTTCCTAATCTTACAGAATAAATGTACATAATCAATGCCATATTCTTCCTCCCCATTACAGTCCTCTGCTGACGTCTCTTGAGTAAAGTGCAGCCATGGCCTCTGCAGACTCTGAGATGGCCGTCTTTGGGGAGGCAGCTCCTTACCTCCGAAAGTCAGAGAAGGAAAGAATTGCGGCCCAGAACAAGCCGTTTGATGCCAAGACGTCTGTCTTTGTGGCTCATCCTAAGGAATCCTTTGTGAAAGGGACAATCCAGAGCAGGGAATCAGGGAAGGTCACTGTCAAGACTGAAGCTGGAGAGGTGAGTGAAAAACAAGGCAGAAGGACACCACTTGATTCCCACTCTGAGCTTCTAGCTGGCATACATGGAACTTTTGTTTCCTTGGCAGACCTTGACCGTGAAGGAGGATCAGGTCTTCTCCATGAACCCTCCCAAGTATGATAAAATCGAGGACATGGCCATGATGACCCACCTCCACGAACCCGCTGTGCTGTACAACCTCAAAGAGCGTTATGCAGCCTGGATGATCTACGTAAGTACCAGCAGCAGTCTTCCTTTGGGTGGCCAGGAGGAACTGCTCTGCCAGGCTAAGGGGAAGCCAACGTGCTGTCTCCCTTGCTCGCAGACCTACTCGGGTCTCTTCTGCGTCACTGTCAACCCCTACAAGTGGCTGCCGGTGTACAACCCGGAGGTGGTGTTGGCCTACCGAGGCAAGAAGCGCCAGGAGGCCCCTCCGCACATCTTCTCCATCTCTGACAACGCCTATCAGTTCATGCTGACTGGTGAGTGCTTGACTTCCCTCACAGCAATCTAAACCAAAAAGCCCCAACAATCTTGCTGGAGCATGTGACAAGCTGGCTAAAAACATCACAGAGATGTTCGACTGAGATCTTGATCGAGTTATGCAGGAATTTATTTCTAGTGAAACTGACCCAGAATCATGCATGGACTTAGCACTGTCTATTATTTGCACTTTATTGTACGAAATTCTACACTCTCATTGCCGAAATACTATTTCACTCAGTTTGCTAGTTTTTCCACTGACAGAAAAGAAAAATTTATTATTCTATATAATCCACTTTTTTGAACACAAGTAGGCAGTTTGATTAGATTTCTTGATGAGAACTGTGTGAAGGGCAGGTGGATGCACAGCTTGTCTCAGGATCACATGCCTCTGGGAGTTCTATGCATCCGTTTGGGCTTATAATTGATAATGTTAGAACCAGGAAGGGAACTGGGTACTCTTGGACTTTCTGAAGAAGCCCCAACTTATATTTGCAACTTTACTTCTCATTCATCTCGGTGTTACCTGGATCAACTGCTAACACTATCTTTCATTCTGCCTCTTTCACAGATCGCGAGAACCAGTCGATCCTCATCACGTACGTACATCCCTGCTCGGGTCCCTGCAGGGCTGCCCGGTGCCAGGGGACCTCCTGCCTGACCACACGCTCTCTGCTTCTCTCTTTGGTTTGACAGCGGAGAATCCGGTGCAGGGAAGACTGTGAACACAAAGCGTGTCATCCAGTACTTTGCAACAATTGCAGCGAGCGGCGAGAAGAAGAAGGAGGAGCAGTCTGGCAAAATGCAGGCAAATTAATAGATGCTAGCTTGAAACAATGCTTTCCTCTGATCCTGACATGAGTTTTGGAAATGATAACCAGGAATAATAATCATCCTGCAGGGAACGCTTGAGGATCAAATCATCAGCGCCAACCCACTGCTGGAGGCCTTTGGAAACGCCAAGACTGTGAGGAACGACAACTCCTCACGCTTTGTAAGTTGTTCCTTTGGACAAAATCTCTCCCTCTCATTACAACATAAGTCATGGCCTTAGCAGTATTCCACATAAAGGAGAAGCCAAAAGAACCCATCCAAGCTGAAATGCTGCTGCTTCTCCTTAACAGGGCAAATTCATCAGAATCCACTTTGGAGCCACAGGCAAACTGGCTTCTGCAGACATTGAAACTTGTAAGAGACCCTCCTGGCCTGATCCCATTCCTTCCCAAATTCTCACCTCCATGTGCGTTCCTTTGCCTACCTCTTTCTACCTTCCATGCCAGATCTGCTGGAGAAGTCCAGAGTCACTTTCCAGCTGAAGGCAGAAAGAAGCTACCACATATTTTATCAGATCACCTCCAACAAGAAGCCAGAGCTAATTGGTAGGAGGCATCACTGAGCTTTTTGGAGGAAAATCACTGAGAAATATTTAACTACATTTCAAATAATGAAATTTAACCTATGAACCCATTTGTTTTCAGAAATGCTCCTAATTACCACCAACCCATATGACTACCCATTTGTGAGTCAAGGTGAGATCACTGTTCCCAGCATTGATGACAAGGAAGAGCTGATGGCTACAGATGTAAGTAACTTACAAAACAGGTAAACAGGCACAGGTCATACATCACATAACATACAAATATTTCACTTTGCTGATTTTATTACCAGAGTGCCATTGACATCCTGGGCTTCACTACTGATGAAAAGACCGCCATCTACAAGCTGACAGGTGCTGTCATGCACTACGGGAACTTGAAGTTCAAGCAGAAACCAAGGGAGGAGCAGGCAGAACCCGATGGCACAGAAGGTATTATCAAACTCAATAATTAAGCCTTCTGTAAGTTGCTATGGATGTGGAAGTCAGCAAAAGCTGTTCTTTGTTGGAAAACAGTAAGCCAGAAAAAAACTGTCCCTTGTTCTCTTCTCATGAGGATAAGTTCCCTGATCTGATGTTTTTGTATCTTATGCTATGAACAATTAATAGTTTAAACTGTTCTTTATACAATTCCAGGAAGTCAGGAGTGATGGGCGTCCTTCGTGTTACATTATTAGTCATACCTTTTTTGGAATATGGCTTGCAATTGTGAAACAGCCAAGTAGTTCAGCTCTAACAGGATGGAGGATAATGTTCCCATTCACCCTCACCTCTCAGATGCTCAAGGAGCTCTGGTGTGAGAGGTGTATTTGATTCCTCTCCTTTGTTGAGGCAGGACCTATAACCCATGTCTCTAGCTCTCAGAGCAACGGCTCCTCTTGCTAAAGGACTAAGCAGAAGGTGGGAAGTACCATAAATAAAAGGATGAAACCCATTGAGTTTTACTGAACATCAGAAACCAAAGCTCAGAAGATGTCCTCTCTGTGTTCCACCCTAAATATTGAGCATTTTTTATCACTTGAATGTAGATCAATACCTGACTGTTGTCACTGCAGCTCCTGAGCTACGCATGAAGTGCAAATATTCAGAATGGCAAGCTGCAGCTTGCTTTTTTGTGCTGGGAGATTTTTGAGAACATCATTACTTTCTACATGCTTCAGTGAAGATTTTCATACATACATTCTTTTAGAAAAGCTTATATTCCCTCTATGAGAGTCTATCAAAAGATTTCAAAGAAAAAGTTCTGAACCCTGCAGCCTTTAGAGAATACTCCAGGATTCAAGCTATATGTGACACTAAATTCTTCCTTTTTCCTCTGTCTTTTTAGTTGCTGACAAGGCTGCCTACCTGATGGGTCTGAATTCAGCTGACATGCTCAAGGCCCTCTGTTACCCCCGAGTCAAGGTTGGGAATGAATATGTGACCAAGGGTCAAACTGCGCAGCAGGTAAGAAACGTGGTAACCTGGAACAGTGTTTTGAATTAAGATCCCATTGATTCTCCTCTGTGCTGTATGGTAACTGCAGGCATTTATTTTTCTTATAGGTGCACAATGCTGTAGGTGCTCTAGCAAAGGCTGTCTATGAGAGGATGTTCTTGTGGATGGTTGTTCGTATCAACCAACAGCTGGACACCAAGCAACCCAGACAGTACTTCATTGGTGTCCTGGACATTGCTGGCTTTGAAATCTTCGATGTAAGTAACAAAGATTTGGTAAGAGCTATTTGGAAGTGACAACTGGATGTTATGATCACTCTGAGACATATTTTTAAAGAAGATGTAATATCATCAGGTACTTATTTGCAGCTATTTGCCTTTTTTTTGTCATGAAGTAAAAAATGACCTTTCAAAGGACTTGTCTTATTTCAAATTGTGGAAACTCAAAAGTACAGAAGGGTCCAATCAGAAAAATTCCTTGGTTATAATGATCAAGGACAAGACAGTGTAAACACATGTATAACATGATAGGCCTAAGCTTGTTTTTTTCTCCCTGTAATTTGGTCTTGGATTATACCGGAAATATATTTTATCTTCACATTTTTATCAATAAAAAAAAAAATTCCTTGTGGACAATTTGATGCATTTCTCTCTTTCCTTATGTAGACATAAAGCAGACTGAAGAAACGCACAAACTTGACAATGAAGCCACGATAACTGCATTCCTAATTTTTAAAGGATGAGGTTTTGCAATTATTGCTGCATCTTTGGCCTTTCATCTAGAGTCTTTCTTATTTTATTTCCAGTTTAACAGCTTTGAGCAGCTGTGCATCAACTTCACCAATGAGAAACTGCAACAGTTCTTCAACCACCACATGTTCGTGCTGGAGCAGGAGGAGTACAAGAAGGAAGGAATTGAATGGACGTTCATTGACTTTGGGATGGACCTGGCTGCCTGCATTGAGCTCATTGAGAAGGTATCCGTCCTGTTCAGGTGCATTACATGCGTGGAAGCTCTATAATTACTTGGCCTCATTTTTCAAAGGGATCTTCTATGTTCATGTCCAAATATTCACCTTTTGTTATTCAAAATACCTTGCCCTGTAGTTTATTTTTTCTGTCAAGTGAGACATGAAGGAGACTTCACACGGCTTTATGGCAGGAAGTCTGTACTGATCTCTTTTCAAGTGCCAAAAGGTTGTTAAACTCCCATTAAGAGTGGTCTTCCAAAACAGCTAGAGTCAATTTCTAGGTTGGCATGGCCTCCTCACCTTTCCTCTCTAACAGACTTGTGCTTGTACAGCAGAATAGCTATATCTTTGTAAAATTAAAATAGAAGAGGGACATACATAACTGTCAGCACACAGTCACATGTGTATCGTTTGATTGACAATGAGAAGGCAGTTGCACCGCACATGAGATGAAAAGTTCAGTGGCTGGCAGGATGGTAGGTAGTTAGAATCACAGAACTACTGAGGTATGAAGGCAGCTCTGGAGATCACTTAGTCCACCCCCCTTGGTCAAGGCAGGGTCAGATGGAGGAGGTTGCTGAGGACCATGTCCAGATGGACTTTTAATATCTCCAAGGGTGGAGACTCCACATATACTTTGGGAAACCTGTTCCAACTTTTGACCGCCGTTACAGTAAAGAAGCTATTTTCTTCTGTTTAAATGGGATTTTGTGTATTTCAATTTAGGCCTGTTCCATCTTGTCCTGTCACCGGACACCACTGGGAGGCCTCTAGCTCTGTCTTCTTTATCCCCTCCTCTTCGGTATTTATACACATTGATAAGATCCCCCAGAGCCTTCTCTTTTCCAGCCTGAACAGTCCCAGCTCTCTCAGCTTCTCCTTATATGTTAGATGTTCCTGTCATTTAAACACCTTTGTGGCCTGTTACTGGGTTCACTCTGCGATGTCCTGGTTTCGCTTGTGCTGGGGAGCCAAGAACTGGACACAGCACTCCAGACGTTTCTCAGCAGAGCTGAGTAGAGGGGAAGGATCACCTCCCTTGAGCGGCTGGCAACGCTCAATACAGCCCAGGATGAGTTGGCTGTCTTTGCCGCAAGGGTGTATTGTTAGCTCATGTTCAATTTGTCTAGGACATCTGTGTGTGTTTTGAGTCCCTCTGGATAAGAAAGTAGTGCTTTGCTTTTATAAGGCACATTCTCAATACAAACTAAATTAATTTCCATTAATGATTCATTTGGTGTTAAAAAATCTAAGTATCAATATGTTTAATCGCACTTTCTAGCAGAAAATGTAATTGAATAATAACCTTTTCTGATGTGTTCCACTACTCTGTCTAGGTGAAGGTCATTATTGCCCTGAAATCTAAATTGCAATCTGTCTCACTTCTGCATTTCTTCCAGCCCATGGGCATCTTCTCCATCCTGGAAGAGGAGTGCATGTTCCCCAAGGCAACTGACACCTCTTTCAAGAACAAGCTCTATGACCAGCATCTGGGCAAGTCCAGCAACTTCCAGAAGCCCAAGCCTACCAAAGGGAAGGTTGAGGCCCACTTCTCCCTGATACATTATGCTGGCACGGTGGACTACAACATCACTGGCTGGCTGGAGAAGAACAAGGACCCCCTGAATGAAACTGTCATTGGGTTGTACCAGAAATCATCCGTGAAGACACTGGCCTTACTCTTTGCCAACTATGGTGGAGCAGAAGCAGGTTGGTTCTATGAATACCATATTTCACTGATGTACAGCTTATAAAAAGGTATTATAAAAGGCATCATAAAAGGCAAAAGCAAAAATCAAAATCCTTTTGTATTTATTTTCAATTTTGCAGAGGCCAGTGCTGGCAAGAAAGGTGGCAAGAAGAAGGGTTCTTCTTTCCAGACTGTCTCAGCTCTTTTCCGGGTACAGTAGAGAGTTCACTTTTTCTTCCTAAGATGAGTAAACTGACCATTTAAAATGGCTTAGCCGTGTTGAAAGACCCTGTATTTCTTGGGCCACATTTTGCTAGGAAATTCACTGTAATCTATTTATGCTTCATTCCACTGAAAGCACAACTTTTTTTTTGTCCACTTGCCCCAAGATGATGTTTCCAGATGGAAGAATGTCATACAGAAAACTTCTAAAATAAACCTAAAATATACCAGATTTCTTCTAGATGCTTAGCTCTGGCTTTGGAACCTTTTATTGCCCTTTAACAACATTCTGCCTGCTGGTCTGGACGCTGGTCTGTTTGCTTCATTTATACATCCAGTTTTTCTCCATGATTCAGGGATCAATCCCTTATAGTTGGGTTATGGATTTTTAAGATGTCAGATACTTGACAGTTCTTTGTCATAACAAAGTGTTGCTGCCTGGCTGCTCCGTACACTTCTGCCAGGTGAAATACCTAGTCTCTGGTGAGATTATTTATTACCATATTCATCATTCATTTAGGACTCCCTTCATGATATAGCCTAATTTCTTCTACAGATCTGCTGTCATATGATTCTTGATCACCTGACAGCCTCTTGCCAGTGCTCTGGAACAGAACATGGGCATGGGTGTATAAGTCCTAAGAAAAATAATCAGCTGTAGTTCTTTGGCCTTGCAAGTGGGAAATTACGGCTAACGTATCATTGAAAAATAATGCAATAATCCTCTGTTTAAAGGTCATAAGATTGATGAGGTAATGTTATAGGAGAAATATTATTTGCTACATTTGTGTTGCATTTCTGTTATGTTTTCAAACTTTCTTCCACTATCCCTCTCATTTAGACATGTTAGTGTTCAGACATCTTAATGTTTTGGCTGCTTAATTTATGTACTCTGAGATGTTTACTGGAGGCACCTGCTTCCTTCCACTAATTATAGGCAATAATTATTTATAAATAAGTATAGAGATATAAATTACAAAACAAGGCTTGGATTCATCTCACCTTATTCTCAACATGTAATCTAGACATATAAAACTCAGCTTGTCATTTTTGTTCCTTTCAGTGGGGAAACAAGAAGGTTCTATGTAGTGTGATCCATATTACCCATCTTAAATGTCTACTGTAGTATCCTTCAAACTGCCTTGTAGATGTATCAGTTTACCTCTCTAGGTACATCCAATGGAAGATGGATATGATTTCTAATCAGGGTATTGCATTAGAGTTAGTGAAATGTATTAAAATTGTATGTTTAAGAGTACGATATTTCCCACAGATTAATCAGAAAAACTTTATATATTTAGTTAATAACAGCAAAGATCTCTGGAAAGTCAAAAAAACTGGTGCAGGATCTTCAGTTCAGGATTCTGCAAGCTAGTTTTTGTCTGATATCTCATTATCTCATTTCAGAGGGCTTGATGCTTATAGTAGAAATTACATTTGCTAATATAAACTTTTGTTAATGACTCTCCCAGGAGAATTTAAACAAGCTGATGACCAATCTGCGAAGCACCCATCCCCATTTTGTGCGCTGCATCATCCCAAATGAAACAAAAACACCTGGTAAGAGACTCACATATAGAAGGTTTTCATTACGGTGTAGATCTTCCCGTCTGTTTTACAGAATATAGCATATATTTGTGCTCTGAATTGCTAGGTGCCATGGAGCATGAACTGGTGCTTCACCAGCTGCGGTGTAATGGTGTGCTGGAAGGAATCAGAATTTGCAGGAAAGGATTTCCCAACAGAGTCCTGTATGCAGATTTTAAACAGAGGTCAGACTTCTTCCCCTTAATCATTTTGCCCATCTCAGGCAACTTTTGAAATTTAAGTTTCACTTCTGGTGCAAAAGCCTTCTCTAAAGTTTATGTTTAGCAGGGCTGTTATCTTCTCTATGTTCTTAGACTCTTTCTTGCAGTGTACCAGCCAACTGTCTCAACAACAGACCTCTTTATATTCATAGAATCATGGATTTATTTAGGTTGGAAAAGACCCTTAAGATCATTGAGTCCAATAAAAGTCCTTCCGTTTTCTCCCCCAGATACAAAGTATTAAATGCAAGTGCTATCCCAGAGGGACAGTTCATTGACAGTAAGAAGGCTTGTGAGAAACTTCTTGGATCAATTGATATAGACCACACTCAATACAAATTCGGTCACACCAAGGTACAAGAACTGTTTCAAGTACTGTGTGTTTTTGTTTTGCATGGCTTGAGAATGATATTCAGATTCTCCAGATAGTTTGTGAAATGATCGAATAGTGTATTTAAAAGAAATCAGCTAAGTACTTATTGACTTATAAAACTGAAACTCATTGCCATAGGATGATTGAATTAAAGGTTAATTAAGAGTTAATGTAATACAAAGTTGTAGAATAAAAGAATCAAGGGTTAATAAAAACAAAGACAAAATGTCTGGCTATTACAGTTCCTCAACTGCAGGTAACTGGAAGCTTGGAGATATAAAAAAAGGTCTATCACTACATACATTCTTTCTGCTTTTGCTCTTTCTCTTAACTTCCCGTATTATCTGCCATGAGGGACATGGTAACGGGCTACACTCCACAACAAGCACATACACTGCACCTATTTTCATGTTCTTACCTAAGGTGTTCTTCAAAGCTGGGCTGGTAGGCCTCTTGGAAGAGATGAGAGATGAGAAGCTGGCACAGATCATCACCCGCACACAGGCCAGGTGCAGGGGCTTCCTGATGAGAATGGAGTACCAGAGAATGGTGGAGAGGAGGTACACGTTTCTTCAAATTAGGTTCTCTGTATTTGGCTTATTGTGTCATCATGGTCTAAATATTTAATATTAATTTGACTTACCTTTCAGAGAGTCCATTTTCTGCATCCAGTACAACATTCGTGCCTTCATGAATGTCAAGCACTGGCCCTGGATGAAGCTGTTCTTCAAGATCAAGCCTTTGTTGAAGAGTGCAGAATCTGAGAAGGAGATGGCCAACATGAAACAAGAGTTTGAGAAAACCAAGGAAGAGCTTGCAAAGTCTGAGGCCAAGAGGAAGGAGCTGGAGGAGAAAATGGTGAAACTGGTGCAGGAGAAAAATGACCTGCAGCTCCAAGTGCAGGCTGTGAGTACTACCAGTGTGCCTCATTCTAAGTGAACTGTGATGATAAGGCTGATATTTACAACTATATTTTCAAAAGACACATAGTAACTACAATTTAATTCAATTCAATAGTATTTCATTAAGTGGTGCTCTTAAAAGTATAACTAGCTTCAATAGGGACTGTTGGGAGCCTGTAGTCAAGATATGAGTGGGATTTTTATGGTGTATACTGCGGTTTCTATCATTGACATTCAGTTAAACTGCATCAGAGCAATCAAGAAACTTTACTTCTATTAATAGTATAATGTTTGTTCTTCTAGTAATTTTTTCCTACCTCTCCAAAACTGAGTGTGGCCTCTCACTCACCTCCTAAATCACTCAGCACCATTGCATAAAATTATGTGGTACATCCGTGGTGTTGTAATGCTGTGGTTTCTAAATTAAATCATGCACAAAATAGAAAAGACTATATCCTCAAAGTAATATTATGCAGTGTATGTAACATATAGGAAAATGTACATGCCCCTGTTTTTAAAAAATCTTGAACTGTAAAAAGATCTGCTTGAGGGTAGGAAGGCTCTGCAGAGAGATCTGGACAGACTGGATGGATGGTCTGAAGCCAACTGCATGAGGTTTAACAAGGCCAAGTGCCAGGTCCTGCACTTGGGTCACAACAACCCCAGGCAACGCTCCAGGCTTGGGGAGGAGTGGCTGGAAAGCTGCCTGGCAGAAAAGGATCTGGGGGTCCTGGTGGACAGCCGGCTGAACATGGGCCAGCAGTGTGCCCAGGTAGCCAAGAAGGCCAATGGTATCTTGGCCTGTATCAAGAATAGTGTGGCCAGCAGGAGTAGGGCAGTGATCGTGCCCCTGTACTCAGCGCTGGTGAGGTCGCAGCTTGAGTACTGTGTTCAGTTTTGGGCGCCACAGTGTAGGAGGGACATTGAGGTGCTGGAGCGTGTCCAGAGAAGGGCAACAAAGCTGGTGAGGGC
>VFFE01006587.1:38593-53911 GCA_008921705.1 Burhinus oedicnemus | reverse complement strand
TGATTCTAAAAATAAAAAAAAAAAAAAAAAAAAAGAGTCGTTTTTGTAAGACACCTGGACACCAGTGAGCTAGACTTGACTCAGTAACATTTAGGCACTTCACAGCCTACAATCTTCCAACACAGAAGATATGGAAGAAACAGTGCCACAGCATGGTCTGGGAAAAATAATACCCCTCAGGAAGAGAGACAGAGGTGCTAGGTTATGTCATAAAAAGCTCATCTGCACACACACAAAAAGAAGCAGCAAGAAACAATTATTTGGGGAAACGCAAATAATAACCTGCCTCCCCTCACTATTTCAAGGCCTATCAAAGGCTTATCTCCATGAACACTGAGAAATACAGAAGGACAATGGCAGGCAAGGGAACACAAATTATCGACTCAAAGAAACTGACACCTTCTGGCAAGGTCTGTCCCAGGAGACCCACCAGGATGAGTCAATGGGAGCCGCTCTCTGGAGCACCCTTTGGAAGGGGGAAGAAGGGGAGCGGTGAAAAGGGAGAGTGCGGGCTTAATGCCTAGGGCTATGTGACACATGGGATGTTAGCGAAGAAAATTCAGGATTACACAAGACTGGGATGTTTAGGAGTGGTATCAAAGGAAGGGAAAGGGAGAGAATTAGCTGATTTGGGGAGGATCAAGTGTGGGAAAACAGAGGTGTAAGAGGATAAAAAGGGCCACTTGCTTGTCAACAGGAGGCTGGTCAGTATACGAGGCTGGTCATGCCTGACACCAAATCAGAGGGACCAGGGGAGAGCAGTGTCTGTGAGCACGAGCCCGTCTGTAAGGAGGTCTACACCAGCAACTGGCATGGCTCTGCGGGCCTCAGTGGCTAGTATGTCCACGTGCCAGCAGCTGAGGAGACCAGGATCCAAAGGCCAGATACCAAGTAGACTGAGTGTTTAAGTCCAGCTACAGGAGAGATCCACACAGTACCTATGTGTGCACACACAAATGTACACATTGTACTTGTTTTATATATATATATATACACCTCTTTTCTCTCACTAACACATCTTCATCCTGACCAGCCAGAGACGGAAACAGGATGGAAGCCGTTTGTGCTTGTTGTGAGTGCTGAACGCACCTCTTCGTTTGATTTGTGTTGCTGACTGTGTATACATGTTGTATACGTGTGTATACGTGTACTACAGAAACACACACTTAGTCTCACTACTGGTTGGACCTGGGGGTGCGGAGCTGCAGCACCCTTGCTTCTATCAAGCTACCAGATTCAGCTCTCCTTGCAACAGGATGGAATACAGATTCTGACTTAGAGAGAAGAAGAAAGTACATTAAAGAGGAAAGTTTTGGCTCTCCACCACAGGAGAAGTTTGGAAAACAGCTCCTAGGCCAGGAAATCTGAATGTTCATAATAAGACCAAACCACTCCAAATCAGAAAATCGTAGGTGACAGAAGCAAATAAAAGAAATAAAAAGAACCTTAAAAAAAACCCACTCTACCAACAACAAAAGCCACGTCTAATCCAGAATACTGCTGAATGGTCCCCCTTTTCCACATCTTTAGTGTTGTTTGTTCTGGTTTTAAAACTCTCAAAGCATATTCGCGATATGATTGGCAGAACCCTTATACATATCTCTTCTACAGATAAAACTGAGTTCAGTCACAGAATCATTAATTTTAACAGACAAGTCACTCAAAAGAAACTGTGTAACGTCAGATAATTTTACCTATGTTTCTGCAGTGGAGGAAGTTTATTTCTCCTCATACATGAGCAGCATTACCAAGCTTGTAATTTGTGAGTGAACTGCAGCATGTCTTTCAGAAGTCATCTAATCTCTCACAAAAGAACCAGAGAGAAAAACAGTTTTGCATCGAGCCAAGAATGACGAGTACCTTTTTTTTCTGAAGATTTGTTAATGCTGTTTTTTATTCCTCTCATTTCCAACCAGTAAGCAGGCCTGCGAATGGTGCGCTTGCTTCTGGACTCTGCACTTCTGTTCACTCGACTCTTAAGTGAGGCAGAAGAAATGTTGCTGACTGTCTCATCATAATTACTGTTCAGTCCTAGGACAGTAGTTTCCACCTCCTCAAATTGCTTAGACCTGGAAAACATCAACTTGAAATCATACATATATGTATGTGTATATATATATACACACGTATGTATGTATATGCATACATACACACAAAACCACAATAACTTGACAGAAAACATCCCTTTCATCTTTCCAAGCACTCTAAAAATTCGTCTCACAGTTCATTGAATGTCCTTAGTTTTGTGAACTGAGAAGTGCCAGCAAGATAAAACATCCTAAATGTTATTTTTCAGTACATCTTTTAGAGAATGACATTAGAAAGCTACTCAAGAGGATCAGAAAAAAATACTTATCCTACCTCAAACCTTCAAATTAAGAAGCTGCCACAAGTTAATCTCAATTTAAAAATACACATTTGTCCTTAAACAACCAATGTGGAATATAAGAATTCTTCTACAGCCCATCATTACAAAAGAGACCTTTTCCGTCTGTGGGTAAATAACAGAAGACTGGCGAGGATTATAAACACACTCAAGTGACCTGCAGCTGAGGTGTAGAAAAACACACATATCATACTAATTGTTGTTTAGCCTTAAGTGTTGGACAAGTAGAGCATCTGTATTTCCATCACATAAGCCTGTGACAGAGGCACCCATGCTCGAGATTCCTGCTCTGAGATCAAAGCACAGTGGTAAACTATGCCTGTGTGAATCGCTGATACACAGGTGAAAACAGCAGGTTTGGTGACCCTCTAGCACGGACTGAGCTCTGCAGTGCCTGCATGCCTCCGCCTGGGTGCTGCTTCAGGGATCCCCCAGTTGGCGAGGTAATGAAAATAAATTTATTCTTTGCATTTCATCTGTGGTTTTGTGGTTGTTTCTGTGTCCTGCCTGTGCCAGCTCACACACCATCCCACAAAGGGCAAGACCTCCTTCAGTACGTATTCCCAGAGTCAGCACTGATGCTACACAATTAAGACTTAATGCTAGTAAGAATTTTAACCAGCAAGGCTTTTCAACAATGCAGACAGCTTTATAGTATATCCTACAAAACACACTACACTAAGACTAATTTAGATTAGCCAGCAGCACTGATTTTTCTTCCTAGAGATCAGAGGGAACTCTGCCTCACTATTCTCAAACATTTCTCACAGCCCTGAAATGCCTGGACACTACTGTACATGCCAGCAAAATGATTAGGTGTCAAAGAGACATAGAGTATGTCTGGGCAAATACCATTAATGTAAGACGAAATAACAGAAAATAGAAACACTTTTCAACATATCCCATCGCTACCACAGTTTACAAACTGAAATGAGTAGATCGCTTGAATGATGATTGTGGTGGCCACCCCAGCAATACTCTCCCACACCCTGAGCTGTGGAGAATTTCAATCCAGAAATTAGTAAGTGGGGGACACTGACGGTACCAGGTCAGATCAGTATATACTATGTTTAAGGAGGTACTGCAGAAGGATGGGGAGAGGAATTCTCAAATTAATGCAATCACACTCCAAATACATAGATTTTGGAACACCATTTGGTCTTGAACATAAAATATTTATCTTCCCAGAGTTAAAATCCTTTTAAAAGCAATAAATGAAAGCTAATAGCCCTTGAAGCGTCAGTAAAGCACTTTTCCTGCAAAACAATGAGCAAAGTCAGTTGAGACTCTCACCACACAAATCAAAATTGTTGCAGCTCCTAAAATCCAGATTATTATGTAAAGACTGGATATGGTTTTCCAATAGGAATCTCTCAGCTTTTTTGTTGCCCTCAGTCAAACTAGACAAGAAACATTCACATACGTTTTGTTTCCCAGAGACCTCTTGACCTTCTGTTGTCTGTGGTGTCCAGGCCTGGTGTCCTAACAAAGTAGAACAATTCACATTAGCAGGATAATTTTTCTTTTTTTTTTTTTTGCATGTTTCACTTTTCAGTTAAACACAATCACCTGCACTTTGAGGATGTGCATACTATCCTTTGAAAAGGAAACCAGTTTTCTGCAACAAGGAACTGAATTAGAGCTGGAAGCAAAATAGGAATAAGCCCCTCTATGCTCCCCACATGAAAGCAAATCATTCCCCTCGCATAGGGGCACGATGGAGTGTTCTTTGTCTCTAATTCACTCAGTGGTACCCACTTTCTGTCTAGACTTTATCACAGGATGACAAATACTTTAGATCCTAACCTACTTGTTTTTACCTAGTACTTACTTTTTCCTTAATGGAATAATTCTTGCATTTGCCATATCAAGAACGTTGTCTCTAGTGTCTTTTATGCCCTATTTTCATTTTTTATCTCAATTATTTTGTCATACCGCATCACCTGCCCAGATGTTCACTTTATCCACATCCTCCTTCTTATTTAACAAAGTTTTTTTGTCACTTACTGCTTATTTCTTTTATGCTCCTATTAAGACACATAATTTAACAGATAACATTGACATTCCCAAGTCAGTATAAACAACTCATTTGCTGTACATTGTTCCTGGTGTGGGGACAATCATTTACCACCTTCTTCCAAATGCTACTCAATGTCATTCTTCATTGGGAAACCCAGGACAAAAATCTTGGTTGTACAGACTAGAAAACAGAGATCATTGCTCAGTAGAAGTATATGAAATACCAAACCTGCAACCCAGGAACAGAGATAGTATTTTGCCATGTACAGGAACTGGCTAAGAAACTGGCAGGAGGGGGGTAGAGAAAAGAAAGAATATGCATAAATTACCTATCTTCTTTATAGAAAAATGTAATGCACATTATCAACTGGATCATGCTATGAAGTTTTTTAGTTATAAGAAATAAATGCTACACATTTCTGGGAAAAACAGTGAATGAATTTGACAGAATTTGAAGAAGTCATAAAAATGTGATGACTTGTCAGGAGATGCTGAGAAACTTCAGGTGTTGTATCAAAACTATGGAATAGGCAGCTTCAAGGCAAATGAAATTCACCACTAAAACCAGATGCACTGGAAAAAAATTAACTTCAATCCAGCTTTTATACTCTTGTCTTCTAATTTATGCATAGGAAGAAGCAGTAATTCACTCCTCCGGGGACCACAGTCAGCGAGAGACACCCTAACCACGAGGTAAGAAATTCAGTAGTGGGCACTGACATCAACTAGACGAATTCTTAAACTGTGACTATGGCGTGCCAGACTGCCCTTGGGCCTCCAACACCAGCATCTCCTCTCATGGAAAGGTTAGGGAAACAACATGACAGAAATTCACAACTGCTTGATCAATGACTCCACAATCATATCTTGCCTTCTTTGGAGGAAAAGTTAATTGAATGTTTGTGTTTGTATTACTTTGATATGGCTTACATGTATCTGGTAGTGTAAACAGCAGTGTTTGGGAAACCCCTAATCAGAAAGGTGGAGAAACCTAATTGAGGAGTAGCTAGAAAAAAATTGGGACTGTGAAGTTATGACGATAAAAATGAACAAACAGGCAGGCAGTCTGCTGCAATCAGATGGACTAATCTACCACTAGAAGAAACTAGATGACTGACAAACATGGCACATGTTTTAAGATTTTTTTTTTTTTCAGAACTAAAAAATTTTGCATAAAAGTCAAGATTACTATGAAGAATTTAGGTCACAGTTAAGAATCTGCAACAAAAAAGAGACTACAGATGCTCTGTCTAGCCTTCCTTTCTGAGAAGTTGAAAGCAGCAATTATAAAGGAAACATCTAGAGAAACTGGTGTTTAAGTTTTGAATGTTTTTTATTTATATGGTGTACTTCCCACTTAGAAAACAAAGACCTAAAGTATGCAGGAATGCCCAAGGGCTAGGCATATGGAAAATAAAAAAAGCCAACTTCCTTGCACAGGTTAGAAAAGGAGAAACAGCAGCCTAGAGCCTGAAAACATGAAGAAACTTCATTTGTGAGTGGGCCATTTCTACCTCTCTATGGACTGTGGGACATTTCTGTGACCTGGAACATGGCCTGCTGCTGGAGACAGGCTGCTCCACAACAATGCATCTGGAAAGATGCTGTTTCAGTATAGCACAGAAACTCACTGAGGTCGGGAGACTGATGTAGTGCTAGTAACTGCTAGTGAGTCAGTCCTACAGCTATAGAGGAGAGGTGTCAGTAGAAGCACCAGGTGTCCTGCACTGCCATAGAATCATAAAATAGTTTGGGTTGGAAAGGACCTTTAAAGGCCATCTAGTCCAACCCCCTACCATGAGCAGGGACATCTCCAACTAGATCGGGTTGCTCAGAGCCCCGTCTAACCTGGCCTGGAATGTTTTCAGGGATGGAGCATCCACCACCTCTCTGGGTAACCTGGGCCAGTGTCTCACCCCCCTCAGCATAAACGATTTCTTCCTTATCTCTAGCGTGAATCTACCCTCTTTTAGTTTAAAACCATTACCCCTTGTGTTATTGCAACAGGCCTTGCTAAATAGTTTGTCCGCATCTTTCCTGTAGGCTTCCTTTAAGTACAGAAAGGCCGCAATGAGGTCTCCTCAGAGCCTTCTCTCCTCCAGGCTGAACAACCCCAACTCTCTCAGCCTGTCCTCATACCAGAGCTGCTCTAACCCTCTGATCATCTTTGTGGCCTCCTCTGGACCCGCTCCAAGAGGTCCGTGCTGAGGCCCCAGCGCTGGAGGCAGCACTGCAGGGGGGTCTCCCCAGAGCAGAGCAGAGCAGAGGGGCAGAATCCCCTCCCTCAACCACGGGAAAACCCCAGGACCCGGGTGATGGCTCAGCACTCTTTGGGGAACTCCTGTTTCAGTCACAGAATACCGGGTTGGAAGGGACCTCAAGGGTCATCTGGTCCAGCCTTTCTTGGCAAAAGCACACCCCACATTTCCATTTCTACCTGCACAGTTCACGGACCACCATCTCCTGCAATGAAGGCCTTTCAGATAAAATGCACGAGCCGCGGCGGGAGACAGCAGCGCCCTGCTCCGAATCCCTCCCGGCCCTCAGGCGAGCAGAGCTGGGCCCGCTGCTCCCAGAGCTGGACGTCAGTGGGCGACCAGGTTTTCAAAAGGAAAGCAGGCGCGTCCGCCGTCGCTAGCGGCTCCCCAGACAGCCCGCAGCGGGCCCCGCTCGCCGTCCGCCTGCTCGGGGGCAGGGCCCGGCCGACGGGCAGCGGCAAACAGACCGGGGCCGCAGCGAGCCAAGGGCACGCTGCCCGCGCAGATCAGCGCCGGGCTGGGGCCCCTCTCTCTCCAGTCCCGAGCCCAGCGAGGCCCTCGGGCGACGCACAGGTCCCACCCCGGCTGTTCCGGCGGCGCCGGCCCGCTCCCGCCATCCCGACAGCGGAGTCCATCATCTCGTGGCGGCCTCTGCCCCCGTGCCCCCTCCTTCCCGCCGCTGTACAACAGCCACAGCCACGCGCCCCGGGGCAGCGGGGCGGCAGCACCGGTGGCGAGGACCCCCGGCACTCACCGAGCCGCCGCCGCCGCCCCGCATGGTGCCGCCGCCGCCGCCACGTCAGCCCGCTCGCCCACGACCGCGAGGTCCCGCCCGCCCGCTTCCGGCCGCCGCCGTGAGGCGGCGGCCGGCCTTGAGCCCGCCGTAGGGGTGCTGCCCGCTGCCCCCGGGCCCCGACCGGGCCGGCCAGCGCGGGGAGGCCACGCGAGCCCGCGGTGCGTACCCGACCGGCGGCGCCGGGGCGACAGCCGGGTCCCGCGCGCGTCATGGCGCCGTGCTGTGGGGCCGCCGTCGTTGCCGCACCCCGGAAGGACAATTGGGTGCTGGGAAGATGGCGGCGGCGAGCGTGCAGGCGGCGGCGCCCCCGGTGTGCGTGCTGGTGCTGGGCATGGCCGGCTCCGGGAAAACCACCTTCGTGCAGGTGAGGGGCGGCTGGGGGGAGCTGCCGGTTTGCCTTAGCGCTACCCCCGTGTCCAGCCGGGCCTGACGCCTCCTCGTGTCCCCTTAGCGACTCACGGCCCACCTGCATGGCCAGCGCTGCCCCCCGTACGTGATCAACCTGGACCCCGCCGTGCATGACCTGCCTTTCCCCGCCAACATCGGTGAGTCCTGCAGCCCCGGTTGAGCTCCGGGCCGTGATGGGCGGTGTGAGGGAGGGGGTGATCTCGGACCAGAGGTGCGGCATCTTTGTGGAGTCTGCCAGAATGAAGCAAGTATGTTTTGCCATGAATAAATAAAAACATTTTTGCTATACAGCTTTTCATAAAGCTTTTTGCGGAAGGGGGGGAATGTGAGGTATTTGGCTAGGTTGTTTATATTCTCTTTAATTAAAGAGTTTCCAAGCCCTAACACAGGAAGGACTTTTTTTATTATTATTTATTTAATTTAAGTCTTTTATCCTACCGGTCTTTAACATGTCAATTTTTAGGACCAAAGGCATTCTTTCATTGCGTTTGTACATTTTTTTACATCATCTGATGTGATTTGATATGCTTGGGTCCTTGGTTTTGCTTTGTTTTTTTTTTTCTTTGTCACCAATGAACACATTCATAGAATCGTAGACTGGTTTAGGTTGGAAAGGACCTTAAAGATCATCTAGTTCCAACCCCCCTGCCATAGGCAAGGACACCTCCTACTAGACCAGATTGCTCACAGCCTCATCCAACCTGGCCTTGAACACTTCCAGGGATGAGGCCTCCACAGCTTCCCTGGGTAACCTCTTCCAGTGCCCCACTACCCTCACAGTGAAAAATTTCTTCCTGAGATCTAATCTAAATCTCCCCTCTTCCAGGTTGAAGCCATCACTCCTCATCCTATCGCTATAAGCCCATGTAAAAAGTCCCTCTCCAGATTTCTCGTCGGCCCCTTTCAGATACTGGAAGGCTGCTATAGGTCTCCCCAGAGCCTTCTCTCCTCCAGGCTGAACAACCCCAACTCTCTCAGCCTGTCCTCATACCACAGGTGCTCTAACCCTCTGATCATCTTTGTGGCCCTCCTCTGGACCCGCTCCAACAGGTCCATGTCCTTCTTATGCTGGGGGCTCCAGAGCTGGACACAGCATTCCAGGTGGGGTCTCACGAGAGACGAGTAGAGGGGCAGAATCACCTCCCTCGCCCTGCTGGCCACTCTTGAGACAGCCCAGGATGCGGTTGGCCCTCTGGGCTGTGAGCGCATATTGCCGGCTCGTGTTGAGCTTCTCATCTACCAAAACCCCCAAGTCCCTCTCCTCAGGGCTGCTCTCGATCCACTCTCTGCCCAGCCGGAATTTGTGCATGGGATTGCCTCGATCCACGTGCACGACCCTGCACTTGGCCTTACGGAACTTCATGAGGTTGGTACGGGCCCACCTCTCAAGCCTGTCCAGGTCCCTCCGGATGGCATCCCTTCCCTCCAGCGTGTCAGCCGCTCCACACGGCTTGGTGTCGTCAGCAAACTTGCTGAGGGTGCACTCAGTCCCTACATCCATATCGCCAACAAAGATGTTAAATAGTACCGGTCCCAGTACCGACCCCTGAGGAACACCACTTGTCACTGCACGTGACTTGGATGTCGACTCGTTGACCGCAACTCTTTGAGTGCAGCTATCCAGCCAGTTCCTTATCCACCGAGTAGTCCATCCATCAAATCCATGTCTCTCCAATTTAGAGACCAGGATATCACGCGGGACACTGTCAAATGACTTGCACGAGTCCAGGTAGATGTCATCTGTTGCTCTCCCCTTATCCACCAACGCTGTAACCTCGTCGTAGAAGGCCACCAAGTTTGTCAGGCATGACTTGCCCTCAGTGGAGCCATGTTGGCTGCCACCGATCACTTCCTTATTTTCCATGTGCCTTAGCAGAGTTTCCAGGAGGATCTGCTCCATCATCTTGGCGGGCACAGAGGTGAGACTGACCGGCCATCTTTTTTACCCTTTCTGAAAATGGGGGTTATGTTCCCCCTTTTCCAGCCAGCGGGAACTTCACCAGACTTCTCAAATATGATGGATAATGGCTTGGGAACTACATCTGCCAGTTCTCTCAGGACCCGTGGATGAATTTCATCAGGTCCCATGGACTTGTGCACCATCAGGTTCCTCAGCTGGTCCTGGACCTGGTCTTCTCCTACAGTAGGCAGTACCTCATTCTCCCAGTCCCTGCCTTTACCTTCTGCAACTTGGGCGGTGTGGTTAGAGCCTTTACCAGTGAAGACTAAGGCAAAAAAGTTGTTGAGTACCTCCATCTTCTCCATGTCCCGGGAGACCAGGTCTCCTGTTTCCTTCTTGAGTGGGCCCACATCTTCCCTAATCTTTCTTTTGTCCCGGTTATACCTATAGAATGTTTTCTTGTTGCCCCTGATGCCCCTGTCCAGATTTAACTCTATCTGGGCTTTAGCTTTCCTAACCTGATCCCTGCCTCTCCAGACAATTTCTCTGTACTCCTCCCAGACTTTCTGTCCTTGCTTGTACCCTCTGTAGGCTTCCTTTTTCTGTTTGAGATTGTCCAGGAGCTCCTTGTTCATCCACACAGGCCTCCTGGCATTTTTGCCTGACTTTCTCTTTGTTGGGATGCATCGCTCCTAAGCTTGGTGGAGGTGGTCCTTGAATAGTAGCCAGCTTTCTTGGGCCCCTCTTCCTTCCAGGGCTTTATCCCACTGTATTCCATCAAGCAGGGCCCTGAAGAGGCCAACATCTGCTGTCCTGAAGTCCAGGGTAGCAAGCTTACTGCACGCCCTCCTCGCTGCCCTAAGGATCTCAGACTCAACCAGTTAGCAGATTTGATCTGGTTCTCTACATCAAGAACAGTGTTAGCCACATGTGCTACCAAATAACTTTAAAGCACTTGAAAAGACATGAATTTTAGAGAAAATACCTTAACAATAAAACAGACCTTATGTTTAGCTGTTCCAAAGGGCTTGCCAATCATTAGGCTTGTTAGGGTCCTGTCTGTTAAACTTCCTAAAGTTTGTCAACCAGCCTCTCCAGACGATAAGAAAGGCAGCATAGATACCAAAGTTGTTCTGTTGATGTCAGATGAATAATTAGAATATCTGTTCTAGTGCTGGATCTCTAATAATACAGTTATATATGTATACTTTGTTAATCGATATTGATCAGCTGAGAATAAAATTCAACTGAAGCAGTTACAGCTAAATAGCTAAATTGGTGGTGTTTCACATGGCTTTTTCCTTGGGTTTCATATGTATGTTGAGAGCATAGCAAATCTGTTAGATTTTATTTATTCTGTTTGAGAGATTTTTCCTGTGAGTGCTAGATCTATCACTGAGACAAAAGGATACTTGCTAGAAAAAGAAGGGCTTTCACCTATCAGCAAATTGAAGAAGAAGGATATTTTAAAAGTGATGTTCTAAAACTATTTGTACATCTTCCTCCTCTAGATATCAGGGACACTGTGAAGTACAAAGAAGTCATGAAACAGTATCCTTCTTTTGTCTAAATAATGGTATTTGAAATCTCAGATTTTGTGAAAATAGTCTGTCACTTCTGTACGCTGCGATGAAGGGGGCAGGAGGTGTTAGTGATTGCAGTAATGCAGAATGTTACGTGAAGATCAGAAATTGTTGACTACGTATTTCTTTCATGTGAGGTTAGAAGTGTATGTTCTACAACATTTGATAATTGTTAGATAATTTTCTCCTGTGCTAAAAATGATTCTATCTAATAGTACGTTTTTACAAATAATAGGCACTGTTCCCACATCTTTTTTTTTTTTTCTGTTGTTCTTTCGAGGAGCTTGTGTCTTTCTTTGTGGAAGCCAGCAGCCTTTTCCTCAGGTTTTAACAAGTCTGATTTTATTTGTTATAAACAAATATGCAAATTCCTATTTGCCTGTAGTAGGTGGAGAAAACTAATTCCACATTATTTGACCATAATCAAAGCACTGTTGTCTTTCTGAATCTCAAAGATGTTGGACTGTTGGCTCTTGCTGCAAAGTAGTTTGATGACTGTAGTTCAGTAACATTACACTAAAATGACTGCACTTCCAGAGAGGTATGGAGGACCTTTGTCTCCTAAGTAACAGCTTATGCAGATGGAGGTAGAGTTGTAGAATCATAATATACAGATTCAGAATCATAATATATAGTGTTTGGATTTGTCTTGCTAGTGTGACTCAAATTTAATATTTTAGACAAGAATAAAGATGGTGGGGGGTAGAATTCTTGATTTTGGCTGTTGTGTGATTTGGAGTTACCAGCAAAACATCCAAGTAAATGTTTCAGTTTGGTATGTGGGTGCATTATTTGCTTTACTGTGTCTGTTAGACATTACTGGAGTTTAAACATCTCATTAAATAGTGCTTAAGGAGGGTGCCTGGCCTCGTGTTTGGAGATTGACAGTAGTGACCCTAGAAGACAGTATGTACTATTCTGTGTTTCTTTGAACATAATTAGTATACAGATCTGTATGCATGAAAAAGGATTTTGAAATCTTCATCTTTAAGCTGACACTTTGAGTATCTTCACAATGTTCATTCCCCTTACAAAGATTAATCTTCCCTAGACTAGGAAGATTCCCAAATTCTGCTAAAATTTATTTGTGCAAGAAATCTTTTAATTATCTTTTGAAGTATAAATTCTTAATATTAAGTGCATTCAGGGTATTGTTAAATTCTGATTTACTGGCTGTGTTGTAAATCTTTTTGGAAAGACAAAGATGGCTTTGATGTATACACATACATGTATTTTCTCTTTGTCCAGAATGGTAATGCTTGAATAACAGCAAGGGAAAGCCACGACATAGCCCCTTTTCCTTTTGTCAATCACACATGTTTGGGCAAGAGAGAGACCACTTTGTATTTGTTATGCTACTGCATCACTTAGAAGAGTTGTGTATTAGGGGTATTGTCTTTTGCTGCAAGGTATCCAGTGTTCGTCGTACATGGGCAACTATTATCAGAATTGAAAAAGAAGCCCTCTGAGGTCTGCATGATCATCTGCTTTCCTAAATGAAGCATCTAGATACGGGCTTGGCCCAAATGGTGGAATAGTGACCTCTCTCAATCTCTTTGCTACAAGATTTGATCAGGTACGAGGTTGTTCCTATATGATGCTGTGCTACAAATACTGCGCTGGGAGACTGCGGGGGTTTTTGTGTATTTGGAGTCTAAGAGCACTGTGTTTGGTTAGCCTCCTAATATTTCTTTGGAGTTAAGAGTATGCTCCATACAAAACTATGTATTTTACAAAGCAGCCAAAGCTTGTTAGCTTTCATTTGAGATATTTCAGTTTTTCAGCTTTTTTAAAAGCAAAATTTAGAAGCCACGCGTGCAGAACATTCTTTAGTCTTTGTACATAACTGTTCTGTTGCACTGTGTTCACTAGAAAATCTTTCATACGAATGCTCTGATTTTGAAGTAGGGAAGCTCACTTCTGGAAACGGGTTAAGTTTTCCTAGGGTTATTCTGTGATTCTGATTCTGTGATTCTGTGATTTGATAATTGACTGCTCTCTTAAATTGTAATGCTAAATCAGTGCTGGGGTGGGAACTTATGCAAGATATTGAGAGAGTGCACAATCTCTTAGTAAAAAGGTAGGGAACAACCGCGTTTGTTATACCATTGCTTTAGCCGGGTACTGGAACGCAGACAAAATGAAGGTTGTCTTTGACCTATGCAGTGTCTGAGCGTTTTCCACCCTTCCTTAGCAGGCCATTTTCACACACTGAAATGCTTAGAGACTTTAACCTTCTCTTGATACATACATGCAGCTGTGCAAGTTAATGTAGTTCCTGTTATGAAATGATTATGAAAGTTTCCTGTTGTGAGCCTAAATACAAAGTATACTCCTTTTTCAATCAGGTGATGAAGTTTATTGAAAAAAGACAAAATGCATCCAAGTGAGTACATTCTACCAAGTTCTACTTTTCTGGGATCAATGTGGGAAAACCACGTGAAATCCTAAAAAGGTTCTTTGCATGTTTTCTAGTTGTTTTTCAGCCTTGGTATGGATTTTATGTGGAAGAGAACATAGAACAGATAAACTAGGCTTTCTTTGGATACATCAAAGGAATGTCTGCTGATTCCAGTTCTGCTTTTCTTGTCTTCCATTAGACTGTCCTTTTTTGTCATGCACTGTTCAAATAGGCAACGATTCTTCTGAAGAGTTTGCAATACTATGTGTCTGTCAAATTGATGCCTTCAGCTTTAATAGAATCTAAAGAGAGACTGTGCTTCTTAGTTACAAAATTCATACAGGAAACTAAAAGTTTCAGGCATGCCTATAAATCTTGTCACTGTTCGGGGGAAGCTTTTCTGATCTGTAACAGAATAATCATGTGATTTGCCATTACGTGCTTGCGGTGATCTAGTTAGAACAGAATCTTGTGGTTAACTAATTTTCCCTTATTGTTTGTTGGGGGTGACTTCTTAACAGGTATGTTATTATTGACACACCAGGGCAAATTGAGGTATTCACCTGGTCAGCATCAGGAACCATCATAACTGAGGCCTTGGTAAGTGTCTTCTACATGACTTGACAGTGAGGCTATGTGAAAGAAGTGGCTGTTGAACAGCATGTACTTCTGATTAAAATACTTTTTCTTTTTTTTTTTCCAGGCTTCCTCTTTTCCTTCAGTTGTTGTTTATGTGATGGACACCTCTCGCAGTACTAACCCTATCACCTTTATGTCCAACATGCTATATGCCTGCAGGTAAGAAAAGCTGAAAATGCAGTCCATCTGCTTTGATTACTGTGTCTCTTTGATACTTATTTTGGAGGGGAATCATGGAATGGTTTGGGTTGGAAGGGACCTTCACAGACCATCTGGTCTAATCTCCCTTGCCACGAGCAAGGACATCTTTCACTAGATCAGGTTGCTCAAAGCCCCGTCCAACTTGAGTTTGAATGCTTCCAATGATGGGGCATCCACAGATTCTCTGGGCAACCTGCTCCAGTATCTCGCCACCCTCATTGTAAAAAATTTCTTCCTTATGTCCATTCTAAACCTGCCCTCTTTCAGTTTAAAACTATTGTCCCTTGTCCTGTCACTACAGGCCCTGGTAAAAAGTCTCTCTCTGTCTTATAAGCCCCCATTATATACTGAAAGGCCGCAATAAGATCTCCCTGAAGCCTGTCCTTCTCCAGGCTGGACAATCCAAACTCTCTCAGCGTTTCTTCATAGCAGAGGCATTCCCGTCCTCTAATTGTTTTCATGGCCGTCCTCTGGATCCACTCTAACAGGTCCATGTCTCTCTTCTACCGTGTGTCCCAGAGCTGGAAACAGTGCTCTAGGCTGAATTTCACGAGAGCAGAGTAGAGGGGGAGGATCACCTCCCTTGACCCGCTGGCCATGCTTCTTTTGATGCAGCCCAGGATACGACTGCCTTTCTGGGCTGCAAGCACACATTGATGCCTTATATCCACTTAATCTGCTGTTTTGGTTATTCTCTGTCTTAGTGGTTTTCCCATTGGATAAGTAA
>VFFE01006586.1:25647-212368 GCA_008921705.1 Burhinus oedicnemus | reverse complement strand
CGAGAGCCTTCTGTGCAGCGCTGGCGCGGGCTGTGTGAGGGTGTCTGCCCTGACCAAGGGCGTTGGGATTTTTGTTATGCCATCCTCTGAAGTTTGAGGCCACCAGAGGCTGATCGCAGGGTTGGTGGACCCCTCGGCCCTGCTCTGGAGTAACCTCCCATCAGTTGGAGACCTACCTACGTTTACTTGCAGGTGTGGACGTCATAGACGCGTATGCACTCCTGGCAGCTCACGTAGCAGCACCAGTGGAAGATGCAGTGACACTTCTCCTTCCGTTTCTCAGTCCTGGTGTTGTGGCCACGACCGCAGCACAGCAGGTCGCAGCCATCAATGCCGTGGGAGGTGACGTTGCATGTTCTGTCCCTTGTCCCAAAGGAGCCTGTCTCTGGGTTGGGCTCACAAAAATTGGGGGAGTTCTCATAGTAGACCAGATCCCGCTCTGTCGGTGGCTTGAAAAGAGCATACTTGGCCCTAAGAGTTTCTACCCATCCCCGAGATTCTCGGTGCTTTTCAACCACCATCTCGGAGGCGCTGTCGTATTTATCCTTCAGGTAGTCACCGATTGCCCGGAAATCAGGCTGGGCCCACCAGCAGGTCTTGACCTCGCAGCTTCCCGAGAGACCGTGGCACTTGCACTTCAGGTGCATGTGATCCAGGATGGTCTGTCCGGGGGAGAGAAAACAAGGTGGTCAGCAGAAGCTTGTGGTACCCAGCGTTTCCTTTCAGTCACTTGCCTTTGCTACCTGGGTTTAAATACCTGATCTGAGCTTGGTCTGGAAAGCGTAGGCTTGGGTGGTGCAAGGGAGCTTGGATGTGTGGCAGAAACACCTCTAGATGGAAATGTCGCACTAGAAAAGCGTGGTGAGATGGGCAGCGGCTCTAATCATCTGTCCAGTCCCATCCAATCCAGTCCCATCTAATCTAATCCCAAGGTCCGATCCTTTCAGTGGGTCCTCCCTGTCCTGTCTGTGTGGACAGTCAGAGCCCAGAGGATGTCTCTGACGCAAGTGGATCCCCTTGTCCTAGCTTTGCCAACAACCCTTCAGTTTATGCCCCGAGTCTGACAGTTTGCACTAGAAAGTAAATGAAATTCTGAATCTAAGGACATAACACTCTCTCTTTCCGAGAAACCTCCTCTGTGTGGAGGAAAATAATTGCTGATTTTTGTTAAAATTACTAGAGTTGGTTATTTGTGTTTTGGGTTTTTTGGGGTTTTTTTTTGTTTTTTTTTTTTTTTTTACAGGAAACTGTCGGTTATTAACACAAGTTAGAGATTCAAGCTTCTGCCCTTCCACCTCTGCCTGCTGTGGTATGGAAAAGCGGTATCTAGTGTTTGCCTCAAGGACTGTTTGAAAGGTCTCGCTGTAACACGGCTAAAGCGCGCTGGGTTTGCACATGACCTAGAGCAGGCAGTGGCCCAGGTACCTGCTGACAGCAAGAATAGAATATTTTGGTTGGAAGGGACTGACAGCCATCACCTAGTCCAACGAATCACTGGGTGGGACAATGTTACAACTGGGAGCATGGAGGAAGGAGTAGCTTGGGAGGAAAGTCCTCTTCACTGTTGATCTGTGGTCTTGGGTGGTTGAGTTGGGTTTCTATGTGCTGCCTTGGGAGATCAAGGCAAGTTTGCTGATGACACAGAACGGGGAGGAGTGGCTGACACACTGGAAGGCTGTGCCACTCTCCAGCGAGACCTGGACAGGCTGGACAGTTGGGTGGAGAGGAACCTCATGAAGTTCAACAAGAGCAAGTGTAGGGTTCTGCACCTGGGGAGGAACAACCCCCTGCACCAGTACAGGTTAGGGGCTGACCTGCTGGAAAGCAGCTCTGTGGAAAGGGACCTGGGAGTCCTGGTGGACAACAGGATGACCATGAGCCAGCAATGTTCCTATGTGGCCAAGAAGGCCAATGGTCTCCTGGGGTGCATTAAAAAGAGCGTGGCCAGCAGGTTGAGGGAGGACATCCTCCCCCTCTACTCTGCCCTGGTGATGCCACATCTGGAGCACTGTGTCCGGTTCTGTGCTCCCCAGTTCAAGAAGGACAAGGATCTACTGGAGATAGTCAAGCAGAGGGCTATGAAGATGGTCAAGGGACTGGAGCATCTCTCTGGTGAGGAAAGGCTGAGAGACCTGGGGCTGTTCAGCCTGGAGAAGGGGAAGGCTGAGGGGGGATCTCAGCAATGCTCAGCAATATCTACAGGGCGGGTGGCAAGAGGACGGGGCCAGGCTCTTTTCAGTGGTGCCCAGCAACAGGACAAGGGGCAACGGGCACAAACTGGAACACGGGAAATTCCATCTGAACATGAGGAAAAACTTTACTCTGAGGTTGCCGGAGCACGGGAACAGGCTGCCCAGAGAGGTGGTGGAGTCTCCTGGATGCCATCCTGTGCGACCTGCTCTGGGTGACCCTGCTCTGGCAGGGAGTTGGACTGGATGATCTCCAGAGGTCCCTGCCAACCCCTGCCATTCTGTGATTCTGTGCACTGGAAGCAGGGTGTGTTTTAGCTCTTCTTAACCCCCACCCATCTGTTTGGAGAGAGTGGAAATGCTATGCCTGGAAAATAATCCTAGAAAACCTCTGCCTGGGCATTATTCTGGTCCCATTACATCAGGGGGAGCCAGAGTGGGCCATCCATGCAGGCATGGACAACCAGCTCTGGACCTACTGGGCACTCACCGTCCTGCCGGCCTCATTGTTGTGTCTGTTCATGGCTGAGCGGGCGTCCGGCCGGTTCTCTCGAGCATCTGCAAATTCCCGGGACACCAGCACACCGAAGTCGGCATCCTCGCTGCATCCCCCCCATTTCCAGCCATCTCCTGGAGGTCCTTTGTGGTGGGAGTCACAGCCGCAGATCGTGGACGTCCCCTCGGCACAGGAGCGGGTTACGGCGAAGGCCACCCCTGCCGACGCAATGGCATGGACAAAGGCAGACTCTCGCGTGGCTGGAATAAACAGAGTCCGTGGGATTATCAATCAACGTAACACTTCTGTTTTCCTTCCCAACCTCCTTCAGCAGCATCTAAATCTCATTAAAAAGCAAAGTTATTTTATTAATTTTTTTAATAAACATTTTCTGAATCAGATGCTGCTGGCATCGTCTTTTGAAGCAGGCGGGCAGGGGGAGGTGGGAGAGAAGTGACTCCAGCTCTGTGTGTCACAGGTGCAGCATTTCCCCCAAATACAACAGTGCAGGGTTTGATCCAGCACGGGTGCCAATGGCTGCACAAAGCATCAGTAAGAGCTTGAGGGGCCTCAGAAGAGAGTTACTGAAGTAATTCCTGGTCTGGAAACCCAGAGAGGGACTCCATGCCTGGAGTTAGTCCAAGAGGAGATGAAGAAGCTCCTATGCACGCTGAAACGGGGAAAGGTCAGACAATGGCAGAAAAAAAAGTGTCCAGAGAAGGGCAGTGAAGCTGGTGAGGAGGAGCACAAGTCTTGTGAGGAGCAGCTGAGGGAACTGGGGTTGTTCAACCTGGAGAAAAGGAGCTGAGGGGAGACCTTCTCGCTCTCCACAGCTCCCTGAGAGGAGGCTGTAGCCAGGTGGGGGTCGGTCTCTTCTCCCAAGGAACAAGTGATAGGACGAGAGGAAATGGCCTCAAGTTGCGCCAGGGGAGGTTTAAGATAGATATTAGGAAAAATTTCTTCACTGAAAGGGTCATCAAGCACTGGAAGAGGCTGCCCAGGGAAGTGGTGGAATCGCCACCCCTGGAGGTATTTAAAAGATGGGGAGACGTTGGTGCTGAGGGACATGGGTTAGTGGTGGGTTTGGCAGCGTTGATTAATTAACTTGATGATCTTAAAAGTCTCTTCCAACCTGGGTAATTCTATGATTCTATTCTAAAACCTAAGAGCTCGTAATTACTGTTAAATGCATGTAGACTAAACAACATGTGACTTTACAGCAGTGGAATAAAACCAACTAAGGATGTGAAGATAACCTTGAAGTTGCTCATTAATTATCAAACAATCTTGGAGGAAATCAAAGCAGAGGAAGCTCAAGCCTCCTCTTTGACTCTGTAGCTATTGGCATGCTCCAGGTACAGAGCTGCCGTCAATGAATTTCAACAGGCCCAAAGCAGCAAAGCTGGAGAAAGTCCTGAAAGCACTGAATGTTGAGGAAAGGGTGAAATAAATTGCCCAGGATGGCTGGTTGGACTGGGAGCTGGGAACTGGAGCACATGTGGATCCTCTGGGCTAAGAGCGAGAAAATGTTTCAGCAGAACAAAGATAACTGGGCAGGAGGTGGGGACAAAACATAAGATCCACATGAAGATGAAGGTGCAATGGGCTTGTTGAACTGGAGCATCTCTGAACATCATCTCTTCCAGCTGTGACCATGGCAGGGCCTTGGCCCTTGCCTTTCCCGGGCACTCTGTGGCGCCCTGACCTGGACTTTGGACAGCAGCAGCCAAAATGCACATGAGTATGTGGAAGACACCAGGAGCCATAAAGATGTTTGCATTGGCTGGATGTTATAGTCACCTGGGTCCGAGAAGGACAACAAGGCCAAGCAGGATGGGTGGGAAACCAGACCAGAACTGCCTGCTCTGTGCCTGGAGCCTGCAAGCTCACCTGAGGCGCCTGAAGTCAGGGAGATGCTGTTCTTCATCACAAACCAAAACCTCTCCAGCAGCCCTGCACGCTGCAGTACCCTCTGCCTGAGCAGTGTGGCCCTTCCTTGCTCAGTGGCGGTTGCCGTAAACACAAAGAACATCTTACTCAGGGTAGGATGTTCTGGATGGAAATGACCAGCATTGAAGTGCAGCCCTGCAATCGTAGAATCATGGAACAGTTTAGATTGGAAGGGACCTTAAAGATCACCCAGTTCCAACCCCCTGCCAGGGGCAGGGACACCTCCCACCAGACCAGGTTGCTCCAAGCCCCGTCCAACCTGGCCTTGAACACCTCCAGGGATGGGGCAGCCACAGCTTCTCTGGGCAACCTGGGCCAGGGTCTCACCACCCTCACAGTGAAAAATTTCTTCCGGAGATCTAATCTAAGTCTCCCCTCTTCCAGTTTGAAGCCGTTACCCCTTTTCCTGTCACTACAAGCCCTTGTAAAAAGTCCCTCTCCAGCTTTCTTGTA
This sequence comes from Burhinus oedicnemus, assembly GCA_008921705.1. Lineage (NCBI taxonomy): Eukaryota > Metazoa > Chordata > Aves > Charadriiformes > Burhinidae > Burhinus > Burhinus oedicnemus. The sequence goes on along the minus strand of VFFE01006586.1, from coordinate 207,280 downwards.
GGCCCCTTTCAGATACTGGAAGGGGCTCTAAGGTCTCCCCGGAGCCTTCTCTTCTGCAGGCTGAACACCCCCAACTCTCCCAGCCTGTCCTCCCAGCAGAGGTGCTCTAACCCTCAGATCATCTTCATGGCCCTCCTCTGGACCCGCTCCAACAGGTCCATGTCCTTCTGCTGTTGGGGGCTCCAGAGCTGGACACAGTATTCCAGGTGATCGTCTCACCAGAGCGGAGCAGAGAGGCAGAATCCCCTTTCTGGCCCTGCTGCCCACGCTGCTGGGGATGCAGCCCAGGATGTGGGGGGCTTTCTGGGATGCCAGCACACATTGTTGGCTCATGTTGAGCCTCTCATCCCCCAACACCCCCAAGTCCCTCTCCTCAGGGCTGCTCTCCATCCATTCTCTATCCAGCCTAGATTTGTGCTTGGGATTGCCCCGACCCACGTGCAGGACCTTGCACTTGGCCTTGTTGAACTTCATGAGGTTGGCATGGGTCACCTCTCAAGCCTGTCCAGGTCCCTCTGGATGGCATCCCTTCCCTCCAGCGTGTTGACCGCTCCACACAGCTTGGTGTCATTGGCAAACTTGCTGAGGGTGCAATTGATCCCAATATCCATGTCGCCAGCAAAATGGCAGCACGGGTGGCTGTTCTGAATAGCACACCCAAAGCAGCAGCTGGCGTGGAGCCATCAAGACAGATTTTCTTGGCCTGCTACTACCAGAGGAAACTTGGGAGATATTAGACACACTAAATAACAACACTGTGAGAAGACCTAGACCTAGCTTTAGAGGATGCTTAATACGGTGGCATTTTCCTACTGTGAGGTCTGTGAGTTCAATGTCATGTTTTTGGGAGTCTTGCACTCTGTAAGTGGACAATAGATTGTCAAATTGAAAGGTTATTTCCTGCATTATAGATCTTGGTATGTTAACTCTTCAGGAGGCCGTTGCAGAAGTTGTGACATGCTCTGAACTCAGCTGGTCTATTTGCTGGTGCTCTGACTGCTGGCTTTTCCGCTGGTTTGAAAGCAGGACAATGGCTAACTTAGAATTTTCAACCCAGATTAAAGCCCAGCCAATTTATATCCTTTGTTTTTGTGCTCACATTGGCTTTCACCTTCAAGTAGCTTTTCAGGGCCTCTGTGTTTACTTCATGGTGCTTGCAGAGAGCAAAACTTCCATTTTACTGTGTGCAAAGAGCTGTATTTGTTAAGTCTTTCCATAAAATGTTGTCCGTTACACTCACCAGCCTGGCTGGCCACTCTGCATCGGTTCCTGGGTTTGATTGCTCTCTCCAGAGGGATGAGCAGAAGCAAACGCTCCCTTCCAGCTGAGGACTGACTGGGGCTGAAGGAGAGCAAGTCCTACCACAGCTCAGAGCAGCTTCGAGATCTCTCCTGCATTAGGACACAGACTGGCAGGTCCCCGGTGTGTTCCCCTGCTCAGCACAGTGACAGAAACTTTGGTCCCTGGACTTGGAGTCTGGGTTCTTGCAGTGGTGACCTGGCTGTTCAGCTACAGAGCTCTGCTCAGGGTGTTTTTAAAGCTTTCTTGTTTTTTTCTGTTTGGTTGGTTGGTTGGTTGGTTGGTTTGTTTTGTTGTATTTTTTAATATTTTTTTTGTACTATTTTGACTCATTTTGAAATCAACAGGAGTTTGGCTGTTGACTTCAATAACGCTATACTAAATACAGGCTTTTCCAAGCGCAGTCAAGATAACATCTCAGTCAGCTTTATCCTTGGGGATGTCTTTGGGTTCAGAGCCTCTCTGGTTGAACCATGCTTCCCGGTATGCGACAATCTGCTTAAGTACAGCACCCTGGTGAATGACACCGGAGTGCTTCAGCCCTATGTGCCATCTTCTAAAGGTGGAGACTTTAGGTCTAAAGGTGGAGACTTTTAGGAGTCGATGTTGGAGTCAATCCAACCTCAGGGCAGGAGACCAGGGAGGTGCTGAAGGCAGGTGGTCAGGGGCTGCGGTGTCTGGGGGACCATCGCTGGAGGATGGTGCCCTGGGTGCACTGCAGGAGGTGTTTCCAGCTGCCTTGTGGACCAAATGATCAGGGCAGTCGTCACTGGCTGTGGGATGAAGCCAGAATTTTCTGCTGGCTCAGACCAATGATGACCTTGGAGACCATCCCCTCCTTCCAGAGCAGGAGCCATGAACTGTCTTCTCAGTTGCCCCATGAATCCCTCATCCGCTCTTGCCTCGTGTCCTGGGGAGGTCTTTGCTGCACCAGGTCTTGCTCCTTGGCCTGCAGTCTTCTCTGCACAGGTGGGGTCTAGCTTCCAAAAATCAGGTATCTCCGACTGAGCTAATTTCACCCTGTGCAGGCAATCGAAAGAGGCAACTGCAGAAACACACATCTCTCTTCTGCTGCAGCGTGGGGAACTTGGATCTAGATGCCAAATGTGATCCTAAACCAGAGCTGCTTAATCCTGACTTTGCTGGTGGGACTGTGCTGTGGATTTCACTTTCTTTTAATTCAAACTCTTCCCTCCGTGCCCTCCCCACCTCCAATACGCTACCAGAGATCCAGCCTCTACCTCCGAGGTTTTCCTTCGATAACTTTCACCAACACTAGGACCACTGGGGGCTACGGGCCACAGGTTGAAGATCACTGCTCCAACCGGAGTGTTTCAGCCCGACAAAGGCTATTTGGGTGGCCTGTGATCTAAAGCAGATGAGATTAGAGGAGCCAGCGAGCCCTTCTGGCCTCAGACCAGGACAGCTCGGGGGGCAGAGGGGGAGGACACGAGCCGCTCTCCTTGCTGAGTCCCTTCACTTTCCATCCTGGGGGGGGGGTGGTGGTGAAAAAACGCGATGGGCGCGGGATGGAGAGTCGCTGCACGTTTTGTACGTTCCCGTACGGAGCGCGGATGCTGGGATGGGAGCCGAGCCAGGGCTGGCGCCGCGGCGGCCGGGCAGAGGCGCGATGCACGTCGCTCCGGGGGGGCTGCACCCCTCTGGCAGCTGCCCCCCAACACCCCCCTGCATCTGCCCAGCGAGGTCTCCGCACGATGCCGGGGCAGGGGGGAGCGAGCTGCACAGACAAACGCCTCGCCTTGAAATTCTCCCCTGGGTTTGGGCGAGGAGCCGGGAGAATTTCCCAGAGATGAAATGCAGGAGCAGCGTTCCCAGAACCAGGGGAGGGGCTGGCGAGGGAGGATTAGAGCCGCCTTGACAGTGCACCACTGCGACTGTCTCCCAGCCAGGCCCGTTACCTGCTGGGACACTCAATTTGCCATTGTTCCCGCGGTGTCACACTGTATTACCAGCATAATGCAGAATGTTTCCGCCGGCCAGCGTACCCACGGCACAGAGCACTGGCATTCCCCAGGAGCACCTCGTAGCAACGGGGCAATGTTCCCCTGTCCTGCCGTCACCCTCCAATCCCGCCAGCCCGGCTGGGAAATCCCTATTGATGGCTCTCCCCAGCCCCCCGCCACCGGATCAGAATGGCTAAAGGGCGTGTGAATGCTGCAGCGATTTGAAACGACTGCGGCGCTGGGACGGTATCGCTCGCCCTGCCTCACAGTAGGGGAGGAAGCTTAGCTCTTTCTCATCAGTATAAGCTTATTTTTCTCTCTCCCTCTCTCCTTTCCCTCCCCCTCCCTTTAAGCTGCTGAGTTTATATCAAGACGGCCCCTGATCCCACACACCCCTGTTTAGATGCAAATGACTCGAGTGTCATGGCTGAGAAAAGCCATGGGTTATCTTGGTGCGGGTCTGCCTTTTCACAGCTCGTGTCAGGGGCTTAGCCGAACACACAAGGACCCCCGAAGGCAGCCCGGTCCCAGCTGCCTCTTCTGCACCTGGCCCCGCTGCCGTCGCGCTCCTCGCAGCCACGCACGGCGAGGCGCTGCCCTGCCCGGCCCCGCCACCGGCAAGAGGCTTGACCCGGCCGGTGTCGAGGAGGATCTTTCTGGAGACCCGGTGGCATCTTCCTGGAGAAGCAGAGGGAGGCAGGGGAGGAGCGGCTCCCCCGGCGCTCAAGGTGAAACGTGTGAGCTTGCTGAGGCTCCTGCCAAACCCACTCCTGCGGATCCGGTCCTGCTTGCGGCTCGGAGACCTCTTCTCCATTCCAGGCGTCGGTCTCCAGATGCCTGTGGCGTCTTCCTGCCTCGTGCACTCGCAACCAGCTCTTTCTGGGTACTGCGCTTTGACCAAAATCACGGGTTTTATCACTAACCCAGAGAATGGCGATTGCTCCCCCTCCCAGAGCAGCCGCAAGTCACCTGGCTCAGCCTGGGCTTTGGGGCAGGACTTGGCTGGAAGAGAGATTGTCTTTCAATAAAAACTGACCTTATTTTAAAAAGAAAAGGGAGGGAGAAGAGAGAGGGGGAAAGCAGGTTTTTCTTCCCTCCTTGTCCCAGACTGCACACCTGCAGTATAAATCATCTCGGAGAACTTGCTTGTAAAAACATGATCTTACCCCACGTTCTGGGGTTGGTTTTTGTTGGGTTTTTTGTTGGTCTTTTTTCATAGCCCAGGTTAGAAAATCAGACACACACAAAAGAAAACTTGCAGGAAGATGATCAGCGGCCCTGGGAAACCAAAGACTCGCCAGCTACGGCTGCCACATGTTTTTATGGCAAAAACCTCACGAGTCTGAATTTCGAGCAGGGGACGTGGGAGGAAATCGGATCGGTCAAGGCAGAGCCGTAGGCAGGGTTGGTGTTCAGCAGCCCCCGAATGGGAGCGCTTTGGCCCCACCAGGGGTTTTGCTGTGCTGTATTTGCTGTTTATTGCTTTGCTGTGGACCTGAAGCCACGCAAGAGACTGAGAGATTAGAGCCCCTCTGCTGTGAGGACAGGCTGGGAGAGTTGGGGTTCAGCCTGGAGACGAGAAGGCTCCGGGGAGACCTTGTAGCAGCCTTCCAGTATCTGAAAGGGGCCTACAAGAAAGCTGGAGAGGGACTTTTTACAAGGGCTTGTAGTGATAGGACGAGGGGTGATGGCTTCAAACTGAAAGAGGGGAGATTTAGATGAGATACTAGGAAGAAGTTTTTCACTCTGAGGGTGGTGAGACCCTGGCCCAGGTTGCCCAGAGAAGCTGTGGCTGCCCCATCCCTGGAGGTGTTCAAGGCCAGGTTGGACGGGACTTGGAGCAACCTGGTCTGGTGTGAGGTGTCCCTGCCCATGGCAGGGGGTTGGAACTAGATGGTCTTTAAGGTGCCTTCCAACCCAAACCATTCTGTGATTCTATGGTTACCACGGTGAAGCTGGGAAGAGAAGTGAGATGGGAATGTGATAGGAGGCTGTGGGAAGGGCAGGAATCCCTGGGGCTATTTCAGGGAGGGATGCCCTGTGCTTCCACACTGGCACCAGCACTGGAAGCCTGGATGATGTGCCCAGATGGACCAATCAAGAGCGGCTCAAATACGTGTGCTGTGAGAGGGTCTGCACAGCCAAACCACCGCAAACGGCTCCGTTGTTTTCCCACACCACATTGCTCTTCAGACTAAGCTCTCCTTGAATGGAAGCAACCGTCATTAACATTTTTGCAGCTCCTTTAAAATGAAATTATCCTCGATTTTTTTTCAGGCTGTATTAGAAATGATTTTCCATGGTATCGTAGTGAGAGCTCTACCTTTGAAGTTTTTTTCCAAAATAGTTTCAATCTACCTAATGGAGTAGTAGATGAGATTAACCTAAATGTTGCTCTTTGATACTTAGTTAGCTTAAATACTGGCTATTTTGGGCTTAGTATTTAATGCCTCTTGGCCTAATGCACAGTGCAAACTGCAATGGTGATTGTCATCTTAGTGTGAGTCTTGCTATTAATTAATGATTCTTAGTTTGTGGGGTTACACCCCTCCATGTCTCCTGGAAGCCAAGAAGAAGAGAACACAGCAACAGCCGCCACAGATGCTCAGGGCTCGCCCAGACGTAAAACATGTGGCCAGGGATGATCACAGATCGCAGTTATGGGCTCAAAACTCTTGATTTCTGTTGTTGCTGCGTCTAAGGAAGATGGGACAACAGCCTGGGAGAAGGCGGTGCTGTGAAGGCAACAAAAGTGTCCAGCAACCCTACCCACAGCCCCCTCGGCGGTGATGAGCAGTGTCGTTCCCCAGGTTCATCACAGCTAACGAGATCTATCAGGGCAAGACAAAAGCCATTTTATCACCAACGTTATCTCTTCCTGCAGCTGGGAAAGCAGTGGCCGAAAAGGTTGTTTTTCTCTGTGACTACTCATGCTGCCAAGTTCGGGAATCGCAAAGGTGTTACTCGTTACTACCTAGATGAAATGAGTCCCATCCTGTCTCTGCTCATTAATTTTCAAGGCAGCAGTGAAAAGACATTAGCACATTTAAAAAATGTAAATAATAACTGCAATCAAATGGGTTGGACTTTGATGTATCGTTATTTGCAGATGATACTGTTTATTTTTAACTGTTCTACTTACAGGTTAGTGAGACACAAGAATAAATACATTTTTCAAGCTAATTGCCTGGCAGTACTGTCTAGGAGACTGTTGATACGTCACGGTTTGATCAGGAAAGCTGTATAACAAATGTGCTCAATAATTCTTCTCCACCTGTCAGAAGAGTTTCAGAGCTATGCGTGATATTTTATTTTGTCAGCTTGGAGTGCACAGAAATGTTCAGGCATGTCCACACAGGAGGTTTTGCTCTAGTCCCTGCAGCCGAAAGAATCTTAAAATATTCTTCATAAATTCAAAGTTCACCTTGCTCATTATGGGGAGGATGATTCAAATCCAATTTTTAAGTGCTTCCATGCTGACAGAAACGGTGGTGAGAGATTTTCAGTGCCTGAATGCTATAACAGTTCTTTCATAACGTGTTTCAAATTTTTATGATAGCTTTTTATGATATTTTTAAAGAAAATTAAAACTTTCTGATCTTGTAAGTGCTGAAGTTTAGGACATGCTTTTATTAGGCAGCAAGTTATAGTGTGGCAAGCCTTGGTGACAAGTTATTTGATAGTAAATACAGCATTTACCCCAAAATACACCCTGGCAAAACAGAGGGGAATTGAATCTCGTGGTCCCCATTAGCACTCTAATATGACTTTACAATCCTGACTTCTGCAAAGAATTGCTCTTCAACCCAAATGAGTCATTTTCACTGAAAGACACTACTGATGTTTGAGGAAACAGTACCATTATTGGAAGGTTGAAGCTTGAAAAAATATCACGAACTGTTTATGTGCAGAATATTGTAACTTTGTAAGAAAGATTCACCAGGAAATATGCACGCTCCAGGAGACTATTGGGAAATAGTCTAATGTCCTAGCCTTCAACCCTAATTGCTCTGATTTATTAAAGGATCTACCGTAAGATTCCCATTTCCAAAGCGTCACTGTTTCAGGAGAATGCTTTTTAATCTAAGGTCTTGGTTTGCTAACTGGACATCTGAGAGGTGGGATAACTTACCTGCCACCAAAGTGGCATCACCCTCCTTTCAGGACATATTTGGCTGCAGGGTGGTGGTACAGGTGCCCAACTGTCTTGGGGCCCAACATCTCATTTTTCTCAGTGTAATGCCCAGGCTGTGATCTCACTGGGAGTCCCAAATTTATCAACATGCTTCCAGTGTGCCTGACCCGTGCCAGTGGGTCTAGAAAGGTGGCCTTTCAGGAGGAACTGATGAAGATGAGCAAGCACGTGTATTTGGAGAGAGGAGAGGGAAAATATGTTTATTCTTCCTCTTTTTGTTCCTAGCCCTGACCGTTTTGGGCTCATCTGTGAAGAGATATGTTGAAATCCCAACTAAGCCTGGTCACGACCATGGATTTCAACCATGGCTTCTCACTGGTGGGGAAGCTTCTGACCGCTGACCTCCTGGGGTAGACAGCACATGCTTCAAAGGGCCTGCCTTGACCCTGAGGAACTTGACCACAACCCCTCTCCTTGGCTTTTCTGCTGGGTCTACTGGACCCTGTTGCTTGGAAGCACTGCTTGCCCTGGGCAGGGAGGATGGAGTCCACAATTCCAGAACATGCGAGCATGCGTGGGGCTAGACCTTCCCCTTCCTGTACTTTATCCGACCTGGCCCTACTGAGAGCTCCCAGGATGGGAACAAACCCTTCCCTCATTACTGCTTTTGATGTAACACACCAAAAAAAATTGGAAAACAGAAACTGGAGAAACTAGGGTTGAAAGCTAGGACATCAGAATCATTCCCCAGTGTGTTCCCAGTAGGATGTTCGTGGTGTGTCCAAAAGCTGAGATGTGACAGCTCTACCCTGGCAAACCTGTTCCTCCACAACCCCCCAGCTTTGCTGTTTACCTTTGTCCAGGACTGGCCCAAAGATGGCCAGGCTGTCGTCGATGGTGGTGCAGTTCCAGCGGCGGCCCCGGAACTGGTGCTGGCACTCCTGGATGCCCAACTTCACCCCCTCGGCCACACTGGGCATGATCTCAATGTAGTTGCGGCAGAAGCGGAGCTGCTTGGGGACGAGGCCGGGGATGGAGCCACAGAGGATGGGCTGGGACCCCAGGGAGCTGTACTGCTGACCTAGTGCAAGGGACCTGCAAGGGACAGAGGACAGTGTGAGGGCTGGGAAACCAGGTGGCACTAATGGTCCTGCCCCCACCACCATCCCCAGGGGGAATTTGATGAGCCAAGGTGAACCGATATTTCAGGGACACAAAGTACTGAAAAACAGAGATTTCCTAAGAAAACAAGAGACTTACTACTGAATTACACTGATGTGAAAAGGGCTTTCACACCTGGAGGCACCCTGGTCACAGAATCACAGAATCACAGGGGTTGGAAGAGACCTTCCTTTGTGGGCACAGAGGGTGGGACTCAGCTCCCTACGTGGAGGCACCTAGAGCCATTCAGTGTACTCCCAAGTATCTGAGACATCCCCATGGGGCTGGTGGATCTGACAAAGGACTGCAAGGAGCAGTATCTGGGGGAGCAACACCTGGAGGCTGGGGGATACCTGGGGGCTGTCAGGAGATGCTGACGTGAGAGCTTTTGAATTGTGGCCAGGGTGGGAAGTGTCCTGTCCAATGCTAAGTTCATCAGCAGAAGGATTGCCATTTACTGGAGAGGGGCTGCTCTGGACACCTCTGCAGGTGGTCCCAGCAGAGGCTGAACCACCGTGGTTCCACCCTGATGGACATCAGCCTCTAGCTGCAGCTGTGAGTCGGGCAGATGTGCTGGTACATGGTGAAGGTGCTGCAGGGCAGATTTGAAAGGACCTTTTCCTACTGGTCAAAGGACCTGCCAATTACCCACCGTTAAATATGTGAGTGAAATTCCTTATTTGGCCAGAAATTGTACTGAAGGGTGAAGACGCATATTTGCTTAAAGTAGTACTGAGATACCTGCTATTATACACAAACAAGGATAGTCCTACAGCTACCGCCTTGCTTAGGATCCAGACCATCCTGCAGAACATGTGGTCAAATCAAAAATGAGCAGCCGGTTCTGTAACAGAGCGGATGTGATGAACTCAGTTGCTTCCAGTGCAGAAATCTCACAGTCCAGATACCAGCATAGGCAAATATTAAAGAGTTTTGACTTAGTATGTCCATATTTCTCTTGTACCAGGGAGTCCACAGTTGGACACAGGACTCGAGATGAGGCCCTACCAGCACTGAGTAGAGAGGAAGGATCTCCTCTCTCTACCTGCTGGCAATGCTTTTCCTTGTGCAGCCCTAATGGCATTCTTCACTGCAATGGCACATTGCAGCTTCACGTTCAAATTTTCGTCCACAAGCACCCCCAGATCTTTTTCTGTGTGGTGCTTTGTAGCTGGTGAGCCCCCAGCCTTTACAGGTGCATGGGGTTGTTTCTCCCCAGGTTATTTATCCCCAGGTCCCTTGGTTGAATTGCATGACATTCCTGTCCGCCCATTGCCCAGCCTTTAGAGATCCCCTCAAATGGCAGCTCAGCCATCTGGGGTATCAACCACTTCTTCCACTTTTGTTGCATTTTTCCCTAACCCACCTGCCCACACCTGAAGATTGTGTGTGGGCTAATTTATCATTTTGTAGTCCTTTAGTTAATTCAGGTTGGGAGAGACCTCAGGAGGTCTTTAGTCCAACCTCCTGCTCAGAGCAGGGCCATTTTCCAAGTTAGATTAGGTTTCTCAGGTCCTTGTCCTTCTACAATTTGAAAGCCTCCAAGGACAGAGATGCCACCACTTTATGAGACCTGTGGTTGACTGTCCTTTTCCTGAACTGCGCATCCAGCCTGGGGTCTCAGGCTGGATGCTGAGCTGACACCAGTTGGTTGAATTAATTGCACACTAATGATTTTAGGATGTAAAGGGAATCCCAGGGTAACTGCTCAGGAGAGACGTCTCTGCTGAAGACACTGAACGAGAAGATGTGGCTCCCACCCTGGCTGGGAAGCGCACGGCTTTAATCCCTGCCCCAATGCTGTCTTCTGCCACAGCTCCCTGCTCAACCGTGTCTCAGCCCTGTTTCTCCCGCACCTCTCTGCCCACCTGCCCAGCACGGGGGCAGCTGCCCGAGACTTCAGGACCGTAGCACTGCATGCAATGTTTTGATTCTATGTCCCACACCCTTGGATGGGACACACGGAAGAGAGGCAACTAGGTACGGTGGGGAGGCAACACAGCACAGTAGGCAGCGCACTAGGACTGGTTCCCAGAGCTACTTTGTGCCTCCAGCTCCCACGAAACGCAATCTGATGGGAGGGAGCTCAGCGCTGCTGGGAAGACTGGTCAGCTCCAAGCAACAGTTGCAAACAACCTTAACTTCATCCAGCAAGGCCAGCAACGTGGGGAACAGGCAGAAGAGCATGTTGCGTTTCTCCAGACACCCATTCTTGTAGACAGACTCCAGTCTCAGGGGGGTGGCATGCTTCTCCTTTGCTTTCTCCTGCCTGGAGAGTGCTGGTGGAGGGTTGGCCTGGTGTGCTGGCCATGAGCTCCACACCATGGCACGCATGCAGGTCAATTTTGCTGTAGCTCACCGGTGTAAAACCTAACCCAATTTTTTACCTGGATGAGCAGTTCAATCCCTCAGGGAACCTGCAGAAAGCAGCAGTGGCCTCGAGGGAGTAAAAGCTGGGACTTCTAATGAAGTTCTGGGGAACTCCTGGGAGGACCCACCCTCCCATTCAACCACAGACTTAGTCAAATCCCTCTTTAAATTCCTGAGCCATCCCACAACAGACTTCCCGGGCTGGAAGGCCTGACTGGAGATGTGCAGTCAGTTTTGGTCCATCTGTTTTGAGGTTGGAGTTGCAATCTCTTGCGTGAGATTGGGGTAGGTGGGGAGGGTGGAGGCTGCTCTTGGTTGCACGTGGTCATGTACCCAGCTGGTGAAGTTCCTTATCCAACTGCTTTTGATGACCTGTTCCAAGCTTTCCCACCTTTTCCTTTTCTTCCTCTTTTGCAAGGTCTCCATCATTCCTAAGAGTCTGCTCTTAATTTTCCTGGTTGATGATTACTGAGAGCACCTTCTCTCCAGTCATCACCTAATTTTCATTTTTGTTCTCATGTCAATGAACTTGTCATTTCCACACTGCTGATCCTTCTTAGACAGACACAAAAAATCTCATTCCTCTTGGCCCACCATCCCCATCTCCCCAGAAGTCCTGGAAAGGCACACAGGTCAGGGCGCTGTGGCTGAGGTGCTGCAGCTCTGCCCTGACCTAGCGGCTGAGATGTGAAGATGAAACAAAACCTGTCTGAAATCCAGATCTGAGATCCCAGGGGCGCATCTTGGCTCTGTGTGACTCTAACACAGAAATCACAAGAGCTCATGGAGAGGAAGCAAATAGGTGAGGAGAGGAAGCATCACAGGGTGAATTTGGGATAGGTGGAGCACATGGACAACTTTTAAAGCACAAACCACAACTCTAAGGCTGGCAGCTGCAGAAGCGACAGATCCCACACTTCTCTGTCTTTCTTTCAATGCTGGTGTCCTTCCTTGCTGCCTGAGCCTACGTTTCTCTAGCTCCCACTACGTCAAAGGGAAATAGCCGTTTTGTACCCCTGCTCCGCTGCCCCCAGCTTTACCCACCGAAGGTGACAGATGCATTTTCCCAGCATCAATTCGCAACCCAGATGTTTTGCACGCTCAAGGGCAGGAGCCATAAAAGCCAGACAGCTCTGCTTGGCTGGGGAGTCCCTTTCATTGCTGTGTGTACAAGTGTGAGCAGACAGATGTGCACATAAAGGTAGGCTTTTGTGTGTGTGCGTGTGAGCGCAGTGCACAACACAAGGAGGATGAGTGCCTATGGCAAACGCGTGGGAAATCCCTTTTCCCTTTCTCTGCTTAATCCCTTAAATCTCTCAGGAGTCCCGACACTGTCTGTCAGGCCGGTGACTCCTTTTGTTCCCATCCAATAGTGCTAGACATACTAGAGCCGTGGATCCAGCAGTCTCCAGTTGACTCTCCGTGGTTCCCATTGGTCTGGGATGAGATTTTGAAGCCCTGGGTGTAAATGGTCTTGTGCAGATCCTCTTTCTGCAATTACCGGTGGGTGCATCCTTGAAGAGGTGACTCACATCTTTGCATTGCCTCAGCGTGGAAGATACTGTGCGCACCCTCTCAGTTTCATCCTTCCTACAGAGATGGCCATCAAACTATTCTTCTATTTGGGCCACTGGTTGGAAAGACACACGGCGTCAAGAGAAATTAGACCTAGTCATATTTGAAAGTAGCAGGATTTGGCCAGAGAGTTGGGGTTATTCAGCCTGGAGAAGAGAAGGCTCCGGGGAGACCTTAGAGCCCCTTCCAGTATCTGAAAGGGGTCTACAAGAAAGCTGGAGAGGGACTTTTTACAAGGGCTTGTAGTGATAGGAAAAGGGGTAATGGCTTCAAACTGGAAGAGGGGAGACTTAGATTAGATCTCCGGAAGAAATTTTTCACTCTGAGGGTGGTGAGACCCTGGCCCAGGTTGCCCAGAGAAGCTGTGGCTGCCCCATCCCTGGAGGTGTTCAAGGCCAGGTTTGGATGAAGCTTTGAGCAACCTGTTCTAGTGGGAGGTGTCCTTGCCCATGGCAGCGGGTTGGAACTAGATGATCTTTAAGGTCCCTTCCAACCCAAACCATTCTATGAGTTTATGATTTCTAAGAAAGTGAAGTGCCAGGAGAGGACCAGCTACCTGGGGAACAATCTGATGCTGTTGCCATCCTTAATGAGTCCTGGGAGCCCGGCTGAATGGACAGAAACCTGATTTTTTCCTGTCTCAGCCCTGGAAAATACTGACATTTGTGTGAGGAGTGTACTATAGCCTCCAATGAGCTCCCAAGTGGGGCAGCATGTGACTGCGTTGCAGCTTTTTAGTTGAAATGCAGGGACAAAGTTTCTGGGATGTGCTGCTATAGGAGTGTTCTGTAGCTCTAAACTCAGCAGCTGAAAGCAGATGAATGAAGAGCAGATTTTCCTTTTTCACACTATATTGAGGACACCACCAGCACTGTGGCCAGCTGGGTGGGAAAGCTCTGGGCTGTAGAGCTGCACGTCTCCGCGCGTGCATCTTGTGCCATGGAGCTGGACACTCCCTGCATTGCAGCTCTTCCTTGCTTCTCCTGAGGGATGTCCTACATAAATGTAGACATGCTGTAGGGATCCTGTACCCCACTGCACCATTTCCTTTAACAAAATTGTTAGAAAGAGCTTATATTTTCATCCCTGAAGCCTCCAGCCCACCTGGAGATCCATGCAGAAATACATGTCTGTGAGCATTGCCCAGAGGATGCTGCTGGTCGTGGTGACTCCAGTGATGGAGGGAGGTCACATGGGACACATGTGCTGACAGACTCAGCCTTCCTTTGTCTCCCTCCTGCCCGGAGCCAGAGCAGACCTGCGCAAAAAGCCAACTCCCTTCAGGGCTCTGCCATGTGAGTGCTGGTGGGCCACGACACCGTCACCTTCTCCCTGTGTCTCAGCATTGATTAAATAACAGCTATTCTTCCTAAATGCCCTGAGAACCACAGCTAGCAACATTCCTTGAGGGCTCCAAGGGCCTGGTAGAAATGAGGCTCTTTTAAACCTTGATATTTCCTCCCACAGCAACTCAGGTCACTGCAGCATAATGTTACACGGCAAACGTCTGTCCTGCGTGTGCCCTCTAACAACTTGTCGATGCCCCATATTGATCCTTGCAATTTTTATAATGCGCTGGAAAAACCATGCATCAGCAGGAGGAAACCAGGTCACATTCAGACCTCGTTTGCCACCCGCTGTCTGGGAGAAAACCCTTCTCTGCCTGGAGGGTTTTTTATGGTACTGTTTTTAGACATACTTGGCATTTTCCAGTTCTGGGCCGTGTTCTGCTTAAGATGGACAGTGGTAGAGGCTGGCATCCCACTGGTTTAGTGCTGAGTGGCCTAGGGGTGATATGCACATTGGGAGCCAAGAGTTTTCATGCTGGCTCTTTCTCTCTAGTTAGTGCTGTATGAGCCCTTCCCAGCTCCCACCAATTTTGCCCTTTTCCCCTTCCTAGCAGAGGCATTGTCACACAGTTGCTTTTCAGGTAAGTAGAGGGCTGTGCAAAATCACTGCAAGCGGAGGTGCATGATTAATACAAACCTCCCAGACCCTGTTTGTTTTGTTATGGCACGTTTTGAACTGTCTAGCTCGCCCCAGCACAATGCTCAAAGTGTTTTCACCAAGTGGCAGATGTTCATTTTAAGCTCAGAGATCGTGAATCTCACCCCAACTTTGACAGAGGTGTCCTTAGACGCAAACAAGTGCCTTCAGCTGCTAACTCTGTTCTGCTGTCTGGCCTTTGGGGGGGTATTATATCTGGTATAATATTCATATCTTTTAATTCTTGCAGTTTGCTGACTGCAGCCCTTTGTGAACAGGGTAAGAAACAAATTCTTGGGTTTGTCTGAAGATCAAGAGCAGCAAGAGGGAAATTTTTGCAAGTCAAAGCATGCAATATATATGCACATACGAGCCTGAGAAATGCCAGGTCTTGACTGAATATGGAGAACAGGCAAAAAGATGACAGAATTCAAGTAAGGAACATTGCAGTTTACTAGGAAACTGGATAGCTTTAATGAATCCCATGCCTTTGCTCATAAATCACCCCCTATTTAATCTCTGCTGAATGCACCTTGAATTTTGAGCTTTTCTGTAGAGTGGCCACTTGTGTCCCTGGAATGAGATATTGCCCTTACCACAGACTCTCCACCAAACTTTGCAATCATTGCTGGGCTCTGCAAAACAGACAGGAGCTTAATTTAACAAAAAAAAAAAAAAAAAAGGTTCAACTACCTAAGCATTAGAGTTTGATCCCCCAGACAAGGGCAAATCCCATGGGCATGAGCGCGGATGTAGGGTTTTATGTATTAATACCCTGGAAAGTCTCTGTAGACTTTACATACCAGTATGATGTGAGGTCTTGAACAGAGAGCTTTTTTTTCCAGTTGGCGTGTTTGAAAATTACCTCATTAAATAGTGTGTGTGAATTGCATGATCTGCACAAAATTCAGCAGCCCACAAGGCCAGATTCTGTCCAATTAAGATTTTCCTTTAATTTAGTCACACCTAAGGGCTAGAAACCTCTCTAAAATCTTCTCAAAGGCAAAGTTCACCTAGGAATCACTCCCAAACCTGTGACTACTAAGAAATAGGTTAAGCGTCCCTCTGAGAGCTCTCCCAGAGGGACAGCTCAGGGTGTTTCAATTCCCCTAGGTCCTGGGTGACTTTTATTTATTGTCCATGCAAGCCAGTGGTTCCTCCCTCTGTGAGCAGTGTCCTACCTACAGCTGCGGAGCCCTCTTCCAGCAGCCTCTTCTAGGAGAGCTTAATCCTTCCTCCAAGCCCTGCAGGACAGAGAGACATTCCCAGTGGTGGGGCACACAGGAGGATCTTGCAAAGACCAAGGGTGGTCAGCACGTGTTGTTCAGGGACACATAGCACAAGCTGGTTAGAAATTTGACAACCTGCTCCATTTGCAGAGAAATCACAGACTCATAGAATGGTTAGAGTTGAAAGGGACCTTAAAGATCATCTAGTTCCAACCCCCCCTGCCATGGGCAGGGACGCCTCCCACTAGACCAGGTTGAGAAATGTTGATTATTTTCAGAAGGAAACAAGGAGAAAGCACTTAATGAACTGATCCTCCAGCCAGTGTACGAGGGTTGGACAGCATGTACCCTGCCTATAAGCCCAGATGAAGGGAGAGGTGTCATTAATGCTTGTGCTTTTATTTTCAGATATCAGAATGATGATTTCCCAGGTATGGCTAAAAAATGAATGCTACAAAGAAATGCTGAAGACAAGGCTGCTTAGGGTCTGAGGAATTAGAGGGAAAGGATAGTGGTGTTTTATTTTAGCCTCCGATCAACACTGATGTTGAAGTAGCTATTGAGACACATCTACATTAAGTCAAACGAAAAGTCACATACCTGCGCACAGGGGAAATTGTTCTTTGTAAACAAAGACTTATTTTCATGTTGGCTGGATACCAAATGGTCTGGTTATTCTGGAGTGATAAACTCATTTCCCTGTGACCTATCCCTCGACTGCACTGCAGGTAAGAAGGGAGCAAAGCTTGATAAAGCCATTCTTACAGATGATGGTTTAAGGACCTCTCAAAGTGGGGCAAAGTATGACTATTTCACTCCAGAAGGAGTTGCAAGCCCTCTGGCAGATCACTGTGAATCCTGCTGCGTGCAGCATGTGAGCAGGTTGGTGAAGGCTGCAGCAGTTGATCCACTCTGAAGTCACTCCTGGGCTTGCTGTGAGCAGATTTCCATCCTCCCCACCAACTGTGTTGTTTGGAAATGGTGTTAAAATAACGAAATATCTTCTGCAGGAGCTGGAGGGATTGGGTCCCCCTAAGCATGAAGAACTGTCAAATCACACAGAGGCACCAGTGAAGTGGTGACTGTCATCTGCTGATGTTACGTTCAATGGGAAACTGAACTTGGGAAAGCCTGGGCTGCAGGACACCAGCTGAAGCCCCTGAGATCTGCTGACAGAGACAGAGGAGGGCAAACAAACTCTTCAGTCTGGTCTGGGTCCTAGGAGCTGCTACCACTTCTTGGGAAGTGAAGCAGTGCATAATGGATGGGAAAGAGTGGTTGTGAGCAACACTTGTATCACAGAAATTGCCTCAAGGTCACTTGAGATTGGCAGTGCAAGCAGACAAGAAGAGAACAGGACTGGGCAGGCAGCAGCCTCCTAAGAGATGGAGCGTGCAATTCCTCTGACGAGATGTGGGGGTCTGCCTGGCTGAAGGGGGCTGAATACCAGGCTTGACTGTAGACATGCAAAGTCTGGGGAGACAGAGTGCCCTGCCCTCCTGAGCTGGTGGATTTGCAGCTGCCGGCAGTGGTTGTGTGGCCATCTGGGAAGTCCTTGCTAAATTGTCTCCTCCTCAAATCTGTTGGAAAAAGGAAGGGAATGAGGTCCTCCCAAAGGCCCTGCATTGACCATGCAAGGTTGAGTGGGTGATCTCAACCCCATGGCTCGGTTACTGATGCCGATACAAGGGCTGGGCAGGCCAGCCTCCCGGGAGCAGAGAGGCCAGTTTCTCCTGAGATCCCTGAGATGGAGGTCCCCAGCCAGTTTCCTAAGGGCTCAACAAGCCTTGTCCCAGATTGTTGCTAACTGGGCGTTGAAGCAGGGTGGTGAGTCTGGCAGAGACACTGCAGCAGGAAAATGAAGTGCCAGCAAGTGGATGGATGGCAGAGAAGGCAAGAAGAGGCTTGCCCTGTAGACAGACTGGCAGAGGCTGGATTACTTTAAATTCTGAGCATTTAATCCCAAGGAGACGTGAATGGGAAGTAGGTTAATGGGTGCAGTGATGTGGCAAAAAGGGAAAGCCAGAGAAGGAAAAAGCCAGGATGAGGCTCATGGAAGCATCAAGGTGAGTGTTGGAAGGAGGTAGCTGGGGAGCAGCTTGCCCTGCTCAGTGTGGGTTGGCCTCTGGGAGTGTTCATGCTCAGGGGAATATTAGCCATCATTTTATGTATTTCTCATTCTGTGATTTCAACCATTAAAAAAATTGCCAATGGATGCCCAGTAACAACAGAGCATCCCTCCAAGAGAGGACCATCCTGTTTGTGTTTTGTCTTCTTCCTCCACTCTAAGAAAAAAGTCACTATTCCCAGTGGGATGTGGTTTCCCTCATTCCCTTTATAAAAGATGCATCCAAATTCTGCAGGTTTAATGAATCTTAGGGGCATATAGGGATGCAGGGGAGACACATCACTCAAAACCCAAACATTCATTCAGGCTTATATCATGATATAGTTTCTTAGCTGAAAGGACGAGTTACACATGGATGGTGTGGTCAGTTTTTTCAGTGTCTAAACCCAAAATGTGTTTCCTTCAATGTCCCACTGACCTATCAAATAATTTGTGTCATATTTACCATCTCAAATGCCTGAATTTTGCAGATAGTATCTGCTGCTACTCACATGGTAGGAGGGTGTTAATCCCCAAATTCTGTCTGCTGGACTGATTCTTATGGGCTTGCACCAGTACCAGGCTGAGCCCACGTGTTGAGCAGTGACAGGATCCTCTTCTGAGCATGTTTGGGTTGGGATGAGCATATGGCACATGAAAGATGCCTGGCTGAATCCCACCTCTGTCAAGGAGATGCAGACTTTGGTATCCGAGGGCGATGTCCTGGTGGTGGGACAGTAGATCTGGGGCACGACCATCTCCTTCTGAAGTTGTCTCTGAGCATGCAGGCTTTGAGAACCAGCTCTTTTCCCCACTGAAGACTGGTCTGCTCTACCTATGAGGTTAAGAGTCTTGTTCACACTCATGTTCCCTCTCTCAGGCTAAGGAGCCATCTTCAGTAAGAAGTGACCTACTGCCAGTCCATAATCTCCATCTAGATCACCTCCAAATCTGGGACTTGACCCTTGGTGAACACTGGCCTACGTGGCTCCTGAATATGATGAACCAGTCCCCCTGGGTCTGGCATGAATAAAAGGTGTTGTAGGAAGCCCTGTGCTCTGAAGCTGCTGAAACCGCCACAGAGGGAGTTCACTGACCTCCTTGATGCACAGAACCCCAAGGAGCCCCACTCTGGCGGGTACAGGAGAAGGCAATGGTCTGCAATCAACATGAGCAGGTGCAAAGAGTGGTTGAGCTCTTGCTCAAAGATTCAATGAGTTTTGGGATTGAGAAGGAGAAGAGTTCTGAAGGGCAAAGGAGTCCAGGAAGGCTGGACATTTTTCAAGAAGGAAGCTGCAAAGGAGCAGGAGCAGGTCGTCCCCATGTGCCAAAAAATGAGCCATCAGGGAAAAAGACTGGCCTGGATGAACTGAGAACTATGGTCGCAACTCAGGGAAAAAAGGAAAATTTACGTCCTTTGGAAGAAGGGGCAGGCCACTCATGAGGACTACAAAGATGGTGTGAGGCTACGTAGGGAGAAAATCAGAAGGGCCAAAGCCCAACTAGAGCTTAACCTGCCTTCTGATGTTAAGGACAATAAAAAAAGTTTCTAGCAATAAAAGGAGGACTAAGGAGATCATTTAGTAGACTGGGGTGGAAACACAGGACAAAGGATGAGGAAAAGGCTGAGGTAATTAATGCCTTCTTTGCCTCAGTCTTTAACAGTAAGACCAGTTGTACCCTGAAGACCCAGCCCCCTGAGCTACAAGACAGAGACAGGGAGCAGAATGAAACCCCCATAATCCAAGGGGAAATGGTGAGTGACCTGCCACACCACTTAGACATACACAAGTCTATGGTGCCGGATGGGATCCACCCAAGGGTACTAAGGGAGCTGGCAGAAGTGCTCACCAAGCCACTTTCCATCATTTATCAGCAGTGCTGGCTAACCGGGGAGGTCCCAGTTGACTGGCAAATGTGAGGCCCATCCACAAGAAGGGCCAGAAGGAGGATCCGAGGGACTCAGGCCCGTCAGCCTGACCTCGGTGTCAGGGAAGATTATGGAGCAGATCATCCTGAGTGCCGTTATGGGGCACATGCAGGACAACCAGGTGATCAGGCCCAGTCAGCATGGGTTCATGAAAGGCAGGTCCTGCTTGACTAATCTGATCCCTTCTATGACAAGGTGACCCGCTTGGTGGATGAGGGAAAGGCTGTAGATGTTGTCTACCTGGACTTTAGTAAAGCCTTCGAGACAGTTTCCTACAGCATTCTCCTGGAGAAACTGGCTGCTCATGGCTTGGATGGGTGCACTCTTCACTGGGTCAAAAACTGTCTGGAAGGCCGGGCCCAAATAGTGGTGGGGAATGGAGTTCAATCCAGTTGGTGGCCGATCACAAGTGGTGTTCCCCAGGGCTTGGTGCTGGGGCCGGTTCTGTTTAATATCTTATCAAGGGGGATCAAGTGCACCCTCAGTAAGTCTGCAGACAACGCCAAGTTAGGTGGGAGTGTTGACCTGCTTGAGGGTAGGATGGCTCTACAGAGGGATCTGGACAGGCTGCATCAATGGGCCAAGGTCAATGGTGTGAGGTTCAACAAGGCCAAGTGCTGGATCCTGCACATGGATCACAACAACCCCATGCAACACCACAGGCGTGGGGAAGAGTGGCTGGAAAGCTGCCTGGCAGAAAAGGACCAGGGGGTGTTGGTTGACAGTTGGCTGAAGATGAGCCAGCAGTGTGCCCAGGTGGCCAAGAAGGCCAACAGCATCCTGGCCTGTATCAGCAATAGTGTGGCCAGCAGGACTGGGGCAGTGATGGTCCCCCTGTACTCGGCACTGGTGAGGGCCCCACCTGGAATACTGTGTTCAGTTTTGGGCCCCTCACACCAAGAAAGACATTGAGGTGCTGGAGCGTGTCCAGAGAAGGGCAAGGAAGCTGGTGAGGGGTCTGGAGCACAAGACTTCTGAGGAGCAGCTGAGAGAACTGGGGTGGTTCAGCCTGGTGAAAAGGAGACTGAGTGGAGACCTTCTTGCTCTCTACAACTACCTGAGATGAGGTTGTAGAGAGGTGGGGGTTGGTCTCTTCTCCCAAGTAACAAGTGATAGGACAGGAGGAAACTGCCTCAAGTTGCACCAGGGGAGGTTTGGATTGGATATTAGGAAAAACTTCTTCACCCAAAGGGTTGTCAAACATTAGAACAGTCTGCCCAGGGAAGTGGTGGAATCGCCATCCCTGGAGGTATTTAAAAGATGGGGAGACATGGTGCTGAGGGACATGGCAGTGTTAGGTTGAAGGTTGGACTTGATGGTCTTAAAGGTCGCTTGCAACCTGGGTGATTCTATGATTCTATTCTAAGAGCAAGTGCAGAAAAGAAGATGATGTCCAGCTGCAAAGGGTCTCTTCATCACTGTGGTGAAACCATCAGGTTTCCATGCTAATGTGACCCTGCCCAAGAAGACTGTGCTACGCTCCACCTGGCTGTGCTGGGTAATGTTCAGTGTAGTTTCTTCAGCATGTCACCAAGATCTTCCCTGCTCCACAGAGCCCTAACCTTGCACCACTAAAATGTTTCTTTAAGCTCTTGATTAAATGATGCAAAGATTTTTGAGGATATTAATTTCCTAGTACAAGGTTCACTCATAGTTCCTAACAGTGAAATGGCTGAACATGCCTAGTTTGAACCCAGATCAGTGGTTGCTCAGCAAGGCAAACCACTTACTGGGCTATGTCAATGTGGGGTCAGCACATCAAGGGAAGTTATTGTCTTCTTGGTGTTGGTGACATCAGACTGGGAACTCTGCATCCAGTTTTAGGTCCGCGAGTGAGCAGGGATGCATAGACAGTGGACAGTGTCCAAGAGGTGCAACCATGATGGCCAGGGGTCGAGGGGCTGTGGTGTTCCAGGAGAGATAGACGGAGCTGGGCTGGTTTAGGATGCGGTAAAGGAGGCTGAGGGGTGTCTAACAACACAAGCTGATGAATAACGCTAAAATAATTACAGCATGATCGTGCTTTGGGTCAGCATTTCAGTGATATATGCCTGTTCCCTGCGTTTGCTGCCAAGGCAAACTAGCAGACTGCACGGTGACGAGGAGAAAACAATCTCAGGTTTACACATGCACGAGAGCTGTTGCTGGTTGGACACAGCAAATTCACATGCTAGCCTATCTGCAGAGACTTGTTCATATCTTGTGCCCTCGGATGGGCTGGAGATGGCAACCCTCATTTGCCCTCTCCACATGACCATGGAGAATTAACACCCAGCTCTGAAATACAAAGGATGCTGCAATTAACCCGGGTGTGGCTGAATTTCAGTGCTGCTATTCGTGCGCAGGGACAGTGAGGTCTGTGGGCCCTGGGAGGGATAAGTGCCTTGCAGGGGTTGCTACCAGAAGAACTGAAGTTCTTTGATGTGAAAGATTTTAGGGAAATGCGAATACTGCCAGTACAAACAGGTCCAGACTTAGACCAGAAGTGGCATCGGCAGGTGAAGGTTCATCTGGGTGATCAGATGGGTGCAAGGGCCAGGACATCTCGAGTGCTGTTACCCAGCATCAGTTTCAGAACACACTGATTTCTTTGGCTTTCCTCCTAACCTGAGTACGGCTGCCAACGAACAGACAGGACCTCCTGTTCTCCCTGTCACTGGGACCACCTTCACTTCTCCGCTTTAAACTCCAGGTGTCTGTACCCGGACTTCTCTGGTAACTGGTGGAGAAAAGCAGGCACCGACGGGGCACAGTTAATCTAGTCCATGTAGAGTTACTGTAGAGGACAGGTATCACGCTCCAGAAAAGCTCCATTGACTCCACAGAGAATTAGGGAAGGAATTCTCAAATTAGGTCAGATGAACTTGCTCTGGGTCCTGGACAGTGCAATGCACATGGGCTTTACTGGGTGAAGGCCAACTACAGAGAAGAATGACCAAGGGCAGACCTCCAAGGTCTGACCAAGGGCAGAAGGTTTGTGGTGGGACTTTTGCCACATGAACTGAATTCAATCTTGTTGGTGTATTCCATTTTTTTTTTTCTTATCTCCTTTTGTCCTGGGGCATAACAGCTGCACTCCTATGTGCGAACTCACCACTCATCACCCACATCCCCACATCCACTCTGCACCCTTCTGTGCAGCTTTCACAGCACAGGTTGCAGCTGGCCTGGAATGGAATAGAACAGGGTGTCTCATCTGCCCTCCTGACCGAAGACCTGGGTGTTCCCCCTGCCACTGACTCTAGTTTTGGTTTTGCTGAGTTAGTGTTAGTGACGATTTAGCAAGTCAAATTGGTTTTGGGTTTGATCAAAAGAGGTGCCAGACGTGACACAAGTGAACGGGTGGGGGAGTGCTTGGCAGGGAGGATCAGGTGCTGGCAAAGGGAAGAGAGATGGAGCAGCAGGTCTGCCCCCTTCTGAGAGGGGTGAATTGTTAGACTGACTTTGCTGTACCAGATGCCTTCTCTCCAGGTGGAAGTCATCTGAGTTTGGCTGAAGAAATGCAAAACTCCTAGAGGACACCTAATCTCAACTTCAGTATTCGTCTCTTAGGTACTGCAATTGTATTTGGGACATGGGAAGCTCAGGAATACCTACTGAAAAGGGAAAAGATAGTGGAGGATGCCGAAGTTCTTCAAGAATGACCTTATTGGTGGTCACCACCTGGCCGTGACTGCCCAGCTGCCTTGTGTGGCACTCTGCTTTCCTCTTGCCATGACAATACCTCTCTTTTCCCCCAGTACAAAGGCAGGAGTTAGGATGAGCTGAGATGGGAAGTGGCCAGCTCCAAGATGAGTCACAAGCCAGAAACAGGCTCTAAGACATCATGACTCCCTGGCACTGACCAAACCCATGGGCAGCAGCCCAAGGACACTGCTGGATACGGCAGCTTTCACCAAAGGACACGCTTTTTGATATGCCTGTTGGTATAAGAGCATCTACTCAAGACTGCAATGCAAATGTACTATGGGGGAATGTCAAAGCCTGATCAGAAACGTGACTTCTCTAATGGCAGACAGCAGCCGCGTAGCACTTTAATGAAGCTCACATAGGCTGTGAGTCATAGCCTTCTACAATGGTATCTCCATGAGAATGCAACCACCTCCTTTGACATTCAGCAATGTTAAATAAGACATCCAAGGGGGAAGAGTCATGTTTATGAAATTGGATTACTCAGCTCCCAGGCTCTGAGAGTTGCCTACAGCTTCCCTCCTGGACATATTAAGGATGGTTTTGTGCTTTTGTTGCCTTCATGGAGTTCTGGCCAAGCGTGTGCTCTCTTACCCAGTCAAGAGCACATGATGCTGCAGCCATTACTGCGAAAGTGGAGTGTTTTAAGCCTCCTCCTTGTTGTAAATAGGATGTTAAACATGGAAAGGGGACAAAAGAGCAATAGCAGTGAGCTGAGGCAGTGGCTTATGTTGACAGTTTGATTAGTCTATTGGAAAGACTTCTGAGAGATTATTTAGTTACAGTGAGAAGAAGGGGAAGATTAAGACTTTCTGTCCAGCAGAAGAGGGCAAGACAATGGCTGCTGAGTGGGAATTCAGACCAGCAAAATGCAAAGGCACAAGTTTCAAAGAAAAAGACAAATGTCCAACACTTGTTGCAGATTCTCTTAACACTGAGTGTCTTCAAATCCAGCCTGTGCTTTTCTGAAAAGAATTGTTTGAGCCAATACAAATGAATTCCTCACCCTTGGGGTAAAAGGATCAAGCTCAGTGGTCGCAGTACACAGCCCTGCCTGCCTTTGCAAGGAGGGTTTTTTTGTTTTCCCCTGTCATCTGGATTCATGAAGAGGGAGAGCCCATATGCTCTGTGTCTTGCTGTGATTTCTGCCACAATCGTCCTCTGCACACACTGATAGTGGCTGCACTGACAGAGGCAGCAATAGGAGGAGGATGTGCTTGGGCAGCATTAGAGAAGCATGGATCCAGCTGTGGTGTAAGGGGGGGCTTCCGGGAAATCAATATTCCTTATTTCCTCTCTAAACAAAGGTTAACTCCTTCAGCATTCGGTAAGATGCCCTTAAATTGTCAGGTGATACAAATGGAAGAACATAGGAGTACAGTACGTAACATGTTTGAGCCAGCTCAGTAATTTGCAATACCATTATGGTAACTGCAGACCACACACGAATCCCAGAGTCCCTAGTGCAGGGGATGGAGGAAGGATACTGAATTCCCCAAAATGGCTGTGCTGAACACCTTCCCAATGCAATGGCATGTGATGTTGAAATATTGCCCTTAAATTTGAAGAGCACTCAGGAAAGTTCCTCTGTCCCCTGCAGATTTTGTTTTGGTCCTACATCCTCTGCTGGATCTGCTCTATTCCCTCTGATTCAAACAAGATTTGTAAATAAATTAGCGCGTCCAGGCGGGTTTGGAATGTCTCCAAAGTCGGAGACTCCACCACCTCTCTGGGCAGCCTGTTCCCGTGCTCTGTTACCATCAAAGTAAGGTTTTTCCTCATGTTGAGATGGATTTTCCCGTGTTCCAGTTTGTGCCCGTTGCCCCTTGTCCTGTCGCAGGGCACCACTGAAAAGCGTCTGGTCCCCGTCCTCTTGCCACCCACCCTGTAGATGTTGATAAGCATTGATGAGATCCCCTCTCAGCCTTCTCTTCTCCAGGCTGAACAGCCCCAGGTCTCTCAGCCTTTCCTCATCAGAGAGATGCTCCAGTCCCTGAGCATCTTTGTAGCCCTCCGCTGGACTCTGTCCAGGAGTTCCTTGTCCTTCCTGAACTGGGTGGCCCGGAACTGGACAAGGTCAAGTGCTCTGCCTGCAGCTCATGTTGCAGAAGCACCCACAGTCTGCAAAACACCAGTGTAAACCTGGGAGCTGTTCCCACCACCCCAGGTGACTGGCTAGTTCTCTCCCATGCCCTGCAGTGTCTGTTTTCCTAGCACCTTTTTCAGAGTCTCAGCTGGGTTTTGAGTCCGGATGGCTCAAGAGCAGACACAATTTCCGCTACAGGGCCCAGGGCAGTCCTGTGTGTCAAGCTGGGCTAGTAGCATTTTCAGCAACTCTATGTGTAGTGTCCCTGGACCAAACCTGGATCAGTTTACTGATCTGTCACAGACTTCCATCACACCCTTTGCCTCTCTCAGTTCCTCGTCCTTACCAGAGATAATATGCTCTGGAGGCAACACCCTTGTTAGGCATTTCCAAAACTCTATGTGTGCTACTAGCATGGATCTTGCCCTGTACACCCTGTTTGCACAGCTGCTTTCAAATTTTTCCCAGGTGGGCAAATCATAGGAGATTGATGTGTCTTAGATCAGGACTTTGGTTGTGTCCTCTTAGCTCATGTGGACCATTGTGGAGCATGGAGCCAGGAGTACGTGGCTGTGAGTTGCCTTGGCTCTCCTGAGAGCAGTCCAGGCATCTGTATGTGCTGGAACAACAGCTCATCACTGATTTTGGTGTAGATCTGAGGAGTGAGGAGAGTCCTAAGTAAAAGAAAATTAATTCTTGATCCTCCAGAGTGTTCCTCATTGTATGAAAACAATTTCTTTCTCTAGTCACACAGAATGACTCAGTAGCCAATATCACTCCAGTTCTTGAAAAACATGTTGCTTCTTGCAGGGCCCTGGCACCAAGAAGCACAAGAGATGGTCTAGATGTGGTTGGAGATCTAAGTTGACCCTCAAAGTGCTGATAGTTAAAGAAATAATGAAATTCAGATGCTTGTGTCAAGCACAGAAGGAACAGACAGAAGGAAGATCAAGATACTGGCTCATTGTTAAATAACTTGTGCACAGAAGTTTTAATCACACAGCATAATAAGAAGCTAACCCCCTCATTGCCATCAGCTCTTTTTAGAGGCATTATTAATGAGTTGCTGGACATCGCAGTGTCATAAGAAGAGAGGAGGATGGGGAGTGAACTGGCAAAAGCAAAAAACACCAAGGCTGGAAGAAGGTGGTTATAAAACCACTCAGGCTACAAGCATTAATTAATATTATTTTTTTCTGTGACAATGAGATATTGTAAGGTTGTGCCTGTGTGTAAAGTAGGATTGTCAGATTATAACCACATTTGGTAAATGGTTTAAAATGACCTCTAGAGAAGAATACTAAAACATCTAGAAAATCCTGAATTAACAGATTGGAAGAAACAATTGGAACGTGAAGTCTGTTATAATCCAATTTAAGAACTTCCCATCCCCCCTCAGCTTGGGGTCTATGACTTGTATCTGGTTAAAACAACAAATAGAAATATTTCTCATATTAAAAGGCGGATGCAGGATGACCTCACTTGGAGCAGGACAGCCACCAACACTAGACTAGGTTGGCAACAGTTTTGACAAACCAAATTTTGTAAACCTCCAAGGGTGAGGTTGCCCACCTCCACAAGAACCTGTCCCAGGGCTGTGCCACCTCCTTGAGAAAAGAGTGTTTCCTAATGGCCAGCATGAATCTCTGAATAAATGTAAATTTGGTGCCTTTCCCTGTCCCCCACTAGTTGTCCAGTATTGGACATAGCATATTCAAGGACATCTCAGCTGTCCTTCCATGGATGCTTCCTGTGTTCCCAAGGATTTTGATTAGGCACCGCTACAGATTTTTTCTAGATTAACAGACATTTCCGTTTGGGAGTCCTCCTTGCTCATCCACAGATGCTTGTAGGACTGCTGAAAAATAGCACTTTTCAGTGCTGTTCTCTAAGTCTACATTCACACTACTAAATACACTTCAAGTGTTTTAGGTTTGTCACATTTCTGCTGGTCATAAACAACCCCCTCTAAGATGCATCTGGCTCTGCGTTTGTCCATGTGGTGGTCCAAAATATGATAAATATCTTGTAAACATGGAAAAAAACTGGCACACCAATAGCACCAGCTTCAGCAGCTAGATATGGGAAACAGTGGCTTTAGCCATAGAAGGTTATGGAGAAAATCCTCTTGGAAGCCCTGTCCAGGCACATCAAGGACAAGACGGTGAGTGGGAACAGTCGGCATGGATTTACCAAAAGCAAATTGTGCCTGACCAATCTGATAGCTCTCTGTGATGAGATGACTGGCTCTGTGGTGGGGGGAGAGCAGTGGGTGTTATATACCTCAGCTTTATCAAGACCTTTGAGATTATCTTCCATAGTATCTCTATGGACAAACAGATGAAATATGTACTAGACAGATGGATTGAAATGTGGGTGCACTGCTGCGTTGAAAAGCTAGTGGTCAATGGCTCAAAGTCTAACTGACAGCTGGTTATGATAGGCTGGAGGGGAGGGCGGGTATTCAGAAAGAATATTCTCAACAGGGTGAGAAATGTTTTGATGGGAACCTCATGAACCTCAACAAAAGCAAATGCAAAGTCCTGCTTCTGGGATGGACAGCCCCATGCAACCAGACAGGTTGGGGGCTGACTTGCTAGAGTGCAGCTATGCAGAAAAGGATTATTATCTGGACAGCCAGGGATCAGGTTAGGAAAGCTAAGGTCCAGATATAGTTGAATCTGGCCAGGGGAATCAGGGGCAACAAGAAAGCTTCTATAGGTATATTGGGGACAAAAGGAAGACTAGGGAAACTATGGGCCCACTCAAGAAGGAAACAGGAGACCTAGTCACCTGGGACATGGAGAAGACAGAGGTACTCAACAACTTTTTTGCCTCAGCCTTCACTGGTAAAGGCTATGACCACACTGCCCAAGTCACAGAAGGTAAAGGCAGGGACTGGGAGAACGAGGTACTGCCCACCGTAGGAGAAGACCAGGTCCAAGACCAGCTGAGGAACCTGAATGTGCACAAGTCCATGGGACCTGATGAGATTCATCCACGGGTCCTGAGAGAACTGGTGGATGTAGTTGCCAAGCCACTATCCATCATATTTGAGAAGTCATGGTGGTCTGGTGAAGTTCCCGCTGACTGGAAAAGGGGGAACATAATCCCTATTTTCAAAAAGGGTAAAAAAGATGACCCGGGGAACTACAGGCCCGTCAGTCTCACTTCTGTGCTTGGCAAGATAATGGAGCAGATCTTTCTGGAAACTCTGCTAAGGCACATGGGAAATAAGGAGGTAATTGGTGGCAGCTGGCATGGCTTCACTAAGGGCAAATTGTGCCTGACAAACTTGGTGGCCTCCTACAACGAGGTTACAGCCTTGGTAGATAAGGGGAGGGCACCAGATGTCATCTACCTGGACTTGTGCAAGGCATTTGACACTGTCTCGCATGATATCCTGGTCTCTAAATTGGAGAGACATGGATTTGATGGATGGACCACTAGGTGGATGAGGAATTGGGTGGATGGCTGCACTCAAAGAGTTGCAGTCATTGGGTCAATGTCCAAGTGGCATGCAGTGACGAGTGGTGTTCCTCAGGGGTCAGTACTGGGACTGGTACGATTAACATCTTTGTGGGCGACATGGATGTAGGGACTGAGTGCACCCTAAGCAAGTTTGCCAATGACACCAAGCTGTGTGGAGCGGTTGACACGCTGGAGGATGCCATCTAAAGGGACCTGGACAGGCTGGAGAGGTGCGTCGGTGCCAACCTCATGAAGTTCAACATGGCCAAGTGCAAGGTCCTGCACGTGGGTCGGGGCAATCCCAAGCACAAATCCAGGCTGGGTGGAGAATGGATGGAGAGCAGCCCTGAGGTGAGGGACTTGGGGGTGTTGGGGGATGAGAGGCTCAACATGAGCCAACAATGTGTGCTGGCATCCCAGAAGGCCATCCACATCCTGGGCTGCATCCCCAGCAGTGTGGCCAGCAGGGCAAGGGAGGGGATTTTGCTACTCTACTCCGCTCTGGTGAGACCCCGACCTGGAATACTGTGTTCAGCTCTGGAGCCCCCAGCATAAGAAGGACATGGACCTGTTGGAGCGGGTCCAGAGGAGGGCCATGAATATGATCTGAGGGTGGGAGTACCTCTGCTATGACAGGCTGAGAGAGTTGGGGGTGTTCAGCCTGCAGAAGAGAAGGCTCCGGGGAGACCTTAGAGCCCCTTCCAGTATCTGAAAGGGGCCTACAAGAAAGCTGGAGAGGGACTTTTTACAAGGGCTTGTAGTGATAGGACGAGGGGTAATGGCTTCAAACTGGAAGAGGGGAGATTTAGATTAGGTCTCAGGAGGAAATTCTTGACTGTGAGGGTGGTGAGACACTGGCCCAGGTTGCCCAGAGAAGCTGTGGCTGCCCCATCCCTGGAGGTGTTCAAGGCCAGGTTTGGATGAGGCTTTGAGCAACCTGGTCTAGTAGGAGGTGTCCTTGCCCATGGCAGGGGGGCTGGAGCTGGATGATCTTCAAGGTCCCTTCCAACCTAAACCATTCTATGATTCTATGTTTAGAGGATCCTGATGGGCCACAACTTGAACAGAAGTCCCTTGTGTCCATGCAGAAGAAATGTCAACTGCATCCTGGGGCTGCATTAGCAGGACAGTAATTAGAACATCGAGGGATGTGATTCTTCCCCTCTATTCAACACTTGTGAAATCACATGTGGAATCTAGTTTGGGGCTCCCTAGGACAGGCAAGACATGGACATACAGGTGGTCCAGTGGAGACCGTCACAGTGATCAGGGGCCTGCTTTGAGTAGGCTCTCAAGAGACTGACAGATGACCCTTTCAACATAAATTATTCTATGATATGATGATTCAGCAAGCACTGCAAAAGCCTGGTATGCTCACTCACTCAGAGT
This sequence comes from Burhinus oedicnemus, assembly GCA_008921705.1. Lineage (NCBI taxonomy): Eukaryota > Metazoa > Chordata > Aves > Charadriiformes > Burhinidae > Burhinus > Burhinus oedicnemus. The sequence continues at coordinate 176,888 of VFFE01006586.1, read as the reverse complement.
GTATCTGTGAAGTTCATAGTGATGGATGCTTTTCTCCAAACCATAGATATTTAAAAGTTAGTTGTCAAAATTGCAGCTGGTTGTGCTGGTTCCTCCTCCAGTCGATAGAGAAGAACAGGCACCTAGAGGAGGTTACTTTCTATTGTACTCCATGAAAAGTACCTGAGACTGGAAGTTGACCCACCTGCATTGATGCCTCATTGATCAATTTACATTGAAAAGATAGCTGGCTTAGGGAACTGACCTTTACGTGTCCCCATGATGGCCCTCTCCACCTAAGTTAGTCACTCGGACTCCCTTCGTAACAAATGGAGAAAATTATGCACTTTCAGAACATGATCCACTGGCCTGTTTTACCTGTTTACCTCTGGATGAAGTTCTCTGGACTGCAGTCTAGACGTGTGGTCTAGACACTTGGGTTTGAATTGTGCCTACACATCTGTCTCAGATGGCACTTACTGACTTTTCATCCCCACCGGAGCTGGATGAGGCTGCGAGCACAAACCGTGAAGGGTGCATTATCTTTTTAAAAGGTAAGCAGGAAAAACCAATGTGCTGTTGGAAAAGCCGCAGAGAGGTTTCTCACACAAGCCAGCACAGGAACATGTACCTCACCCATGGCAATGCCCTGTGAAAGCCAGAAGCCTGCCCACTAGGTAAATAGTGCAATAGACCACTTCAGAAAAGCCACTTTGGAAGCTTTGAATGCCGTGGACTCTGGTATTTGTTTCTTATTGCTCAGGGAAGGTTTGACTATGACAGAAATAACAATGCTCAGTGAACAGACTCACCCAGGGATGTGCTGGGTCCCACTACGGGTGGTACCACTATCAGTACCAGCGCAGTACCTCTGTCTCTGCACACACAAGTGCTTGTGCGGGTTAATCGTGTAGGTAAGTGAAGTGGTGTTTGACCTTCTGGGCAACAAGGGACTTTTCTGTTAAGATGAGAGCAGATTCAGAGGATGAGACATGGAATGGGTGGTGTTAAAGGAGTCCAGCAGGTGAACATTTAGCCCTGCCTTGCAATCCTAGACGTGTGGGCAGGTAAGAGGACTAAAGACCATTTAAATGATCTCCCCATTGGCCTGAGTGGGGCTGTGAAACATCTGTACAGCTGACGGAGGAGCAAAGATGTTTTGGGATTGAAGCATCTGACATACCAGGAGAGGCTGTGAGAGCTGGGACTGTGTAGCCAGGAGAAAAGAAAGCCCTGGAGAGATCTTGTCAATATGGATAAATAACAGGTGGGAGACAGTAGAAAAGATGCAGCCAGACTCCTTCAAGCACTATCCAGTGACAGGACAAGGGGCAATGAGAACAAACTGAAACACATGAAATTCTGTCTGAACATATGAAAACTCTCTTTTACTATGAGGGTGGCTGAACACTGGAACAGGTTAACTAGAGAGCTTGTGGAAACTTCATCCTTGGAGATACTTATAACCCAACAGGACACAGACCTGGGAAACCTGCTCTATTTGACCCTTTGAGCAGGCTGGTTGAGATAGATGATCTCCAGAGGTCACTTCCAGCCTCAGCTATTCCTTGATTCTGTGACTAAATATTTAGTTCTTTGGCAACACACCATGGATTTCATGCTGAAGGACCAAAAGTGTTGCTGTGGAGCTTTTGGGACAGACCTGACTGATACACATCTGTGATTCATCAGGCTATGAGGGGAGGATGGAGAGATACATGGCAAGGTAGTGGGAGGGAATAGTGCAAAGAGAAAAAGGAAGTACTAGATGGTTTGAATGCCATTGCCACAAAGACAATGATTCTTGCAGCCACTCCTACCCGTTTGCCTGGTTGAGCTTTCTTAGACAGTTGGGAGCTGGAATCGTCATCTGTCTGTCCAGAGCCAGCATAACTGCTAGGGCAGTTCTTCTTACTCTCCTCCCCATGTCTCATTTCTCCTCTTTCCTTCCTGTGTCCTCCCTGGTCAGTCCTGAGATGGGAATTGGCAAGGCAAAAATCTCAAACTCCCTAACCTTGTGTTTTTCTAACACCTGGCCTAGAAAGCCTCTTGTTTCCAATTTGGGTACTATCATGCAGCATCACAGGTTGAAAATCCAACCCTAAAAAACATTCTCTTTCTGATGGGAGAATGTCTCATCCCCAAAATATCTGCCATTCATGCTCCCTTTGCTCAGTCAAAGCTTTCTTCCTTCATAAACCTCCTACCCCTCGACTTTCCTCCTTCTCTTTGAATTGCTACTCATTGCAACCCTCTTGCCTTAACTGTCCCTTCTCTTCTCATGGCACCCACACCTCTGTTTTTCTGTTCCCAACCATCCCTCCCCCTCCTCCTCTGCCTCCAAGCCCTATTCCAGATACTGAAAGGTTTCTCTTTCTACCTCCTGGTCTTGCTGGTTGTGTCCTGAGCCATGTCCCTTCCCTTTAAAGCTCCAACTGTCTCCCCAGCTCTGTTTTTCTCTCCTGAGTAATTTGATGTACTTTATCCTCAGCTGCCCTGCCCACGTCCTTGAAGGGACAGCCTGGCCCCGTGCCCTTTGCTACTGCCAGCCCTCTTTGCAGTCTCCATATGGCCTTTGCTCCCTTGGAGCCAGGCTCTTTCTGCATGATCCCAACCTCCACATCCGTCATGCTCAGTGCTGCCACACTAGCACATCGCCAGCTACCCTGTGTTCTTGTAGTCCTTTTTCCTTATTGTTGGGTGACTTCTCCTTCCTCCCCAGATCTATTTCTGCTTTCTGAGCTGGACAAGTCTGAGCCCTGGCAAAGGCCAATTCCAGCCCCACGGGTGGGACAATTGCCTTTCACCCCTTGCTTGACCATGGGGTGGGTGAGTGGGGAGCAAGAGGCACAATTAGCCCACCCTAAATCTTGTGTAACTTCCCAAGGTTATTTCCTCAACTGGCCCAATGAGCCAATGTTCACATTTGCGTATGTTTTTCATATTACCCCCCTTACCAGGCTTTGGTGATGGTGGCCACACTGCCTGCCTGGCCCTAGAAGCACCTTCCCTCCTGCAGTGCAGGAGCGAGGCAGTCTGCAGAGCAGAGCAGGGCAGGAGGGGTCTGCAGAGAGGGGCCATTGCTGCAGCACCGGCGGCCTTGGAGCCCGCTGGTGACATGCCTGATTGCCAGGGAGGGGTTGGGGACAGGGCCTGAGCGCTTCTCAGATCAGACTGGGTGTGATGCACGGTGCAGCTGAGACCTTAGGTCCTCAAGTGGCCTTGTGGAAAAGTGCCTCTCCCAGCTCAGACGGTGAAGGGAGCTTTGTCAAATGCCCCTCTTGCTCGGTTTGTGGGATCGCCCAGCAGGGAGCGGGGTCAGACCCGAGCCGTTCGCCTGCACCAAGACTGGTTCCCTCTGTCAGAAGCCCTTTGCCTGAGGAGTCCCCACAACAAAGGCCTTCAGCACAGAGCAAGCAGATCCCTCTAGTTCACTATAATTTCCCCTTGTCTGAGCATGGCGTTGAGCAAACGAATCTGCTGTCGCATCCCTTACATTATCTCTCTGCCCACTGGCGTGTGGATTAGTGTTGCTGCAGCAACAGCACTTTTGTAAGAGGAGCCCATTCTGGGAGCGCTGCTCCAGTTTGGGTGACTCAGGGCTCTGTCATGGGCTTGAAAGTGATTTGGCATCTGCCTCCACCCCTTTGTCTTGGCATCGCACACGGTTCGGCTCTGACTTATTTGCCAGAAAATGCTGGGAGGATGGGGGGGGGGGTAGGGCTTGGGAGCTGGAGTCTGCTTCTCTTCCTAACGAACGCAGCCTGAATAAAGTTGCTGACAAGGGTGTGTGTCCAGGAACTGGGCTCCTTTATTGTTTCTTGTATCAGATATAAATGTTATGTTTGGTAATGCCTGGTCAAAGCAATGTCACTCTCAGTTTAGAAAACACAATCAAGTGATTTGCCATGGGAGAGAATCTATTCTGCAGGGACTGTGATAATATTATTCGCCTGGGAATTTACATAAATGCATATGATCTGCATATGCAAATGGAGGCTTCCAGGCTGCGACCGCAATAAACACAGCAAGATTTTCAGCACTGCAAAACCTTTTCCCCAAAGAGAGAGATATGCTGAAATTTGTTTGGAGACTTGCTTGCTCCAAACCAGTGAGTCCTGGCAGGGCTATAGATTTGCATACGCACCCTGTGCAACCAAGGCCACCTCATTTGCCAGCGCTGCTGCCCCCTCACCAACCCTCCCACTGCCAGTCCTGCCCGCGAGACGTTCTTGGCAAAGGGATAATCCACCATTTGGATTCTCCTTCCTTTCCTCCCTCCTTCCCTAAGGCTGGCACTGACGGAGGGAAATACTTCCTACCAGGGAGGAGGAGGTGATGGGACATTCAGTCCAGAATGGAGCATTGCAGAAATGGAGGGAAGGAAAAGAGACATCTCCACCCAGGCCAGCAGGAGTGCTGGTCATCCCCTGTTGGTCAGCCAAGCCCTCTCCACATGCCTCCAGTGTAGGATGTCACTTTGGAGAGGCCTTGGTGGGGTCTAACCTCAATAAGTGGTTCGTGCCAACTGTCTGGAAATCACCCACTGTGAGACACCAACTTTGGCATTGAAAAGCATCTGCCCAATGCTCAGATATTATGGGAACATCCAGTTGAACACCGCGAATGAGAATTACTACATCCACCCAGCTCTCCCATAGTTTGGGTTGTGATCTAAGATGGATGCCTGGGCTGCCTCTCTTTGGAGAGTCCTTGACTGTGCCCTGAGACCAGGACTGAAGATAACAGGGGTGATTCTGCTCCTATAAACAGCCTGAGGCTACCCCAAAAAGGGCATACCCTGGCCTAGGAGGAGACAGTGGGTGCCATGGTCTTGCACTGAGCTTGGCTCTGCACATCCTGGGCAGTACAGCTGAGACTAAGACACCCAGTTCTGTCTCATCTGGATGAACTGGATCTTAAAGAGTTTTATATCAGCTACAACATGGAAAAACTGAATTGAATCTTCTGGAAACCAGATCTAGAATTAGTCCTGATGGTTTATTGTGGTGAAACATTATGCCTTTTCCATTCTCTTTCCATGGAGAGCAAAGCAGCTCTCTTTGGAGGGTAGGAGTACTGGGCTCTAGAAAGATGTGAGATACACAGTGTCATGAATATTGCAGAAAATATTGAACCAGCTGACACTCTGGGTCTGCTCCAAAGGTCAATGCAGCCAGTGTTCTGCCTCCTTCACAAGTAATCTCAGCTATGTAGGGAACACCATGAGAAAGGGTAAAAGATGGCTTTGCCCAGTACATGCAGATTCCAGTTGTGATGAGATGTGGGAGTTGAAGCTGAGCTCCGGACTATCATGCTTGAGGACTACCAGTGGAGTGATTCTCAGCAATTTTCCTGGAACTGGTCAGAAGGCAGAAATTTTGGAGCATCAGCAGGGGAGGTGAGTCATGCTGAAGAGGCCCCACTGTATGACGAGTTACCAACCAACCAAAAAGCTGGGGGAAGAAGGAGGAAGTCAGGGATGTTTGAAGTTATGGCATTTGTCTTCCCAAGTAACCATGACGCGTGATGAAGTCCTGTTTTCCTGGAAATGGCTAAACATCTGCCTGCTGTTGGGAAGTATTAAATGAATTCCTTATTTTGTTTTGCTTGTGTGTACAGCTTTTGCTTTCTCTGTTAAGCTGTCTTTATCTCAACCCATGAGTTTTTGTACTTTTACCCTTCCGATTCTCTCCCCGTCCCGCTGGCAAGGAGCGAGTGGCTGTGTGGTGCTTAGCTGCCTACCGCAACAGGTTCTTATATGCTGAGAAATAAACATCTTTTCCTAGGCACACTCTTGTCAACATTCATGATCTGCAAGATCTGTATTGTATTCACTCATAATTGTCTTTCTCCAAGCTGCAAATCTAAATACTGTCTCCTCATCTGAGGGCATTCAGTCCTTCTGGTTCCTTGTTACTGTTGTCTTGTTTTCATTTCTTTTCTCATTTTATATAACAGTTTTGGGAAATGCAATAATCAGATTGCAAACAGACCTCAGGATGCAATAATAAAATAATGACTGAAATAATGATATGCAGATATTTTCTGTTTTGAAAACAAATCCAGCAACTGCTCCTAACAGACCTTTTCTATCACCTATTAACCAACATGGTCCCAAAAATCTGGGCAAGGGAGAGAGCAGCAAGGTGCAAATCTTGTAGATGTTGTACAATTCTACATGTTGACTACTGAGCACTGAACTACCAGCTCCAAAGAACGGTTCATATTAAAGTCTGTTTCCAAGGTGGTTGTAATAGAAAGTCTAACTTACATTAATGTTGTGCAGATTTGGGATCCTTTTCCCAATTTGCATTACTTCACAGTCATTTGCAATTAATCTGTCTTTTTATTATCCATTGAGGGTCATCGATTCCTGTCTTCTGTGGTTACCTTTATGTTGGACCATCCTGAGCAATGTGTTACATTTGCAAACTTCATCACATCACTGTTCCCCCACTGCAATCCTTTTCAATATGTTGGACAGCGTGTGTCCTTGCAAAACTCTACTGCCAAATCCTTACCAATGTAAAAAATTACCTTTTCCATATTTTTTAACAAATAATCTGATTTGGAGTCATGGGAAATATTCTTTCCTCCTAGAGTTTTTGGTCAGGAATAGAGAAGAATCAATCTGAAAAAATCTGTACTTGTTCTTACAGGTTTGATTATTGCCAAGAAATTTCTTCTTTTTAATCATTGGGGATCTGTCACTTTTTTCTGGCCACTACCAGCTATATTGAGCTTAATTGAGTTCAAAGAATCCTGGGGAACTGGGTGGAGGGATGGGGACCCTCTATTAGGTGATATAATATGTAAGGCCAGGCAGAACTGCGCTGTTGATTTATTACTGAAAATTCATTAGTGATACCCTGAAGCCTGATATGACTCAAGAAACAAAGGCTAAAAACACAATCTCTAAGCAAGTGTTATTTGAACATCTACATCCTTTCCTATTGAAAAATTTTCTAATGTAAGTCATTCCAGTACTCAGTTGAGATTTTTTACACCCAGTTCTTCATTTCTCATGGGTTACCAGCAAGCCTTAAATTCACAGTATTCAGAACCACATCAGAAAGCTGTTTTTCCAGTTTGTGTATGGTTTCCACCCATGCAGCAAAACCAACACACATAATAGCCACGGTCTCAAGGATCAAAGCAGAACTCAAGTGTTTCCTCCACCAAAACATAATCCATGGACAAGCCTCGCCAGCTGTCACCAAGCCGTGTTTCACACTCCAGCTTTCTGGATGCTGGATTACAGGGCTGCTGGGCTGAATGGAATAACAGGGAGGCATAACTAAAACTTAGGCAGGGTTGGACACCGAAGACTCAAGACTCATAGACCATTAAGATCATGGATGCAGGTCTAGTGGAAGGTGTCCCTGCCCATGGCAGGGGAGTTGGAACTAGATGATCTTTAAGGTCCCTTCCAACTCCAACCATTCTATGATTCTATGATTCTGTCCTGTATTGATCATTTTGTTATGACTGTGACTACAATCCTTTGAGCCAGGCCTCCTGGACTGGACTAAACCAAAGTCTTATTGCAGTGCAGGTAAGTGGACTAGCCTTAATTAGTACTAGTGGTATGGTGGGAGACACCACCGTGGCAATGCATGTCTGTCTCAGCTCTGGAAACAGCTGTGCTAAATGGAGTAACATAATTTCTGAACATCTGGGAAGGCTCATCTGTGTCCTCTGGGTATAAGAGGCTGATTTTCAAGAACTTCAAGAACCAGACCATTTAGTGATTGTGCTATCACCAGCGTGTCTCCCTATTGTCTGGCTGTTTCTAATTCTCCTTGTAGTGCCTTTGTGCAAGCTCTCGTTTATCTGATCAAAGGTTGAATAAAGGTTGCCCCCAAGGTATGAGACTGTTGCTCATGAAAAGACTGTGAAGACTGCAGACAAGGCCCTAGCAGACATGGGGCGAGACTCCTTCAGGGCTTTGGTAGAACTTAAGTCTCCAAAACTATGATCCTGAACCATTGCACCACTGTTGCCTTAGTTTGAGGCAAAGGCTTCCTTTTTGTAAGGGCTTATCTAAGCTCCCGGACTCTCTCAGCTTTCTCACTTAACCAAACAGAACCAACAGGCCATGCCCCACAAAAGCCACAAAGGAGATCTTAGTTTCTGGAGACCTTAATTATAGGAGATTTACAAGAAAAAAATGAGCAAACTGAAATGAAAAGTGAAAATACACAGATAACCATAACTCAGTATACTACATAAACTACTTGTCAAACAGATATGAGATGGATTTCATTAAAAACTTACTAAAGGTGTTTTTGTTGTTACAATGAGGATAATGAGGCCAGAGCACGTACAGTGCAATAATTGGTTAGAATTTAAAAAGACAATTGAAAATCTTTTGCAACAACAAAAACGAAAGAAAAACCTAACTATTGAAAACATCAGCAATCATGGGAAGCAAATATTAGGAAATCAGAGGAAAACAGATCAGTGATGATGGAATTACACTGCTGAGGCATGGGATATCTGTGCTATTGGCTGAAATCTGGGCTGGAGGCTGAAACTGTGGCTTCCACAAGAAAATAAATAATTTTGTGGGTTTGCAGATAAGTCTGGACCCAGCTGTATTGTACATGCAGATGATGAGAGTCCTCTGATGGACTGCAGACATTTCAGCTGAGACCATTGTCCTGGTCGACCACCATAGTCCAAGGAGCAGAATGGGCACTCATCTCATTTTAGACCTCTGCAAGTAAAACTCATGCTACAAATGTGCCATTCTCAGCAAGGGAACTAGCTAAGTTGAAGCTACCTGTGCTGCAGATGTCTCCAGTGGGAGGCGAGGAATAAGGAATAAGGAGTTGAGTGGCACTTGTTGGGACTCCCATGGAGCTATGAAAAGGCCCTGTGACAGTTTTCAAGGATCACTGCAAATTTTTTAATTATAATTCTTCACAATGGCTAGAAAGTAACTGCAGGAAAACTGGATGACGATGAGACATAGAAACAGGATCAAAATAAATAAAAATAAAAATCAAGAGTTTATCAGTTAACACTAACCCCTTCTGTTTTAAACTTGGAGGGTCTATTTGCTGAAAAGGTGGAGGAAGATGTCTGGTGTCTGAACCAATGTGATGCTAGAGCAGCTCAGGGAAAGTGCTTCTCATTCAAATACGAAAGGTGTAAGTACTGGGAAAGGTGCCAGTTAGACTTGATTAGATATGTAAGATCAATTAAAACCAGACAGGTTCAGAGAATTGTGAAAAAGACAAACTAGAAAATTATCAAATTGGGAAACCCATCTTTAGAAAAGGAATTAGAAAGAGTTCAGCTCCTTTATCATAGCAAATCTGCTTATCAAAGCATACTTCTTTCATGTTTTCAAAGATGGCAAAGCAACTACACTAACAGTTCTGGTGATCAAAATTTTTGTTGTTACTAGCCTATCTGTGTACTAAGTCTGCTGAATGGATATATGGTCTGGAAACAGGCATCCTCTAGCTGGGGAAATGTGTTAGACAAGGGAGACAAGATATATTTGTAAAGGACTACTGTCTTACCCAGTGGTTTGCAAATACCTTCTGTTTTGGGGTTAGTTTGGAAATTTTAAGTCCTGGCTACACTCCAAGTCAGAGTAAATAGTAAGAAACACAGTGCTCCTGGACTGGAAGAGGTGGGAACTCTCAAGATATGCCTAGTCCTAAGCTTTCTTTCCAGGTATTATAATAGGAAAAGGTGTAAATTCACATGCAGTCAATGCACAGACAGTGATAAAAAGGCAATAAGTGTTAATCATAACACAATGTTTCTCAGCCTGTGTTGGTCCTGAGATGTGGTTTTCACCAGGTCGTACTCCTGATGTGGTCTTTGTCCTGAAACTTCCATGAAACAACCTTAAATAATACCACCTGATACCCCCTCTATATCAGAAGGTTTTCATTACCTTTAGTATCGCTATAATATTAACTCCAAACTTGAGTAATATTAAACCATTTCCATTTGGAGATACAAAATGAACCTCAGATTAAGGAACATGAGCTATAACTGTCTACATATGGAGTATGTAAATTATACAGTCATGTTCCTGACAAATCTTTCCCATTTCAGATCCTTTAGGAAAATCACTGATTGATCCACTGAGTAGTACTGGGAACTGAAGAAGAATGAGATTATGGACATATGCAGGAGCTGGTGAACATCAGATTTGTCTCAACCCAACAACAGCCAGTGGAAAACGGGTGTCTAGTCTGCAGTTATTGGGTAGCTCTATCTACCAACAGAGGAAAGAGACCAGGTGATTTCATCCTTTCCAAGATCAGATCGAACATAGGTTTCCTGGAGGTCTACCTTATAGAGAGGTAGCGTCTGCCTCAGCAGCAGACTGTGCCTTGGAGCTTTGCATACAGTAGGATCCTACCTTTCTGGGACAGAAATCCCATTGCAATTCTCTTGCCATAGGTTATTTTTTTGAGAAGTACTTTTTAACCTTTCAGAGCTGTGCTAGGTTGGGCACAACTTCCACTACAAGCTCCATTTAGAGCCATTGCCTTTAGGAAACTTAGAGTAAGAATGTGCTTAAAGAAGGAATGCCAGCCTACTGGATTTTTATTTCCAGGTTTGACCATATCTCCTGAGACCTGATACCATCCATATGCATGCAAATAAAATCCATGAATCCACCTTCAAAAAACCTTTGGTATGAGCTTCATAATGTTGTAAAAATGGTAATAGCTACTTAGAAGTATTTCTTGGATGCACAAAGGTCTTGACTTTCATCAAGGACTTTGGGTCTGTGCACATTTCTGAATGGCTGGACTCTGCATCCAGAAATCTCTCTGTTTTAATGCTCAAAAATGTTCCATGTTGTCACATGTTAAAACCAGCCAAACAGTGGTCAGCAGGAAGACAGTAACTAGCAGCTGCTGAGACTCCTACTAGACGTGCCTAGGATGTTTCACTCAGCCATATTTTCAATACACAGCACAATTCTTTAATCTTTATTGTTTAATATTTAAGGTTCATTTTGTAGGTCTTTAAAACTAGCTACTTGGATATTTTCCTGCTTTTCCATACAAAATCCAGCCACTAGTTTAGGTTGCACTGTTTGACTTCGCAGTGGAAAGGCCTGATGAGCATCACTGAGACCCTGTCACCAACGTCACCTTCTGGTAACCTTCCTGGTTACCAGCCCTGGTGAGTATGTGGGCAGTATTCACTGGGCCTCCAGGACAGCAGTGGAAATCAAGTACCCCCAGAGTGTCAGCTAAATTATGAAAGTGTAATTTAAAAGTCAGAAGTGATTTAGTGACCTTAGAGTCATGTCCTCTGAGGATTCAAACTGCCCAGGTCTATACTGTGCCTACAGGGAAGGAGGAAGGGCTGGAGGCTTTCTTGCGTCTCTCCTTGGCTCACGCACCCAGTAGAGCAGTGACTGCAGTGCAGGAGCTGGAGACCAACAGAGCCAAGACAGATGAAGTGAGAAAGCATTAGCTAAAGACCTGTTGTGACCTAGTTGGAGTGGCAACGACACAAATCTGGGCACCAAAGATGTGTAACATATGGCAGGGGTGACAGGAGTGACCATCAGGTTTCTCCTTGGCATATGTTTGTTGGGCCATGTGTTGCCATCATAAGCCTTGGGCTGTCACATGGATAAGAGTCGCTTTGTTGTGTTCAGGGTCCTAATGAAGGTCCCACTGCCCGTTAGACATACGCTGGTGACTGAGTAATCCAGGACCTGTCTCACACTTTGCGTCTTTTGTAGCACTGCTGCTGGAGTCAGCAAAGGGTGTAGCACAGTCACAGAAATGATGGCTGAGAGGATCCCTGGAAGTCTCTAGACCAAGCACCTGCTCAGAGTAGGACACTCCTCAGCACCAGCCCAGGGTGGCTAGGGCTTCGTGCCGTTGAGTCCTGCAAATGTCCAAGGAGGGAGCCTCCTCTCCTCCACAGGCACCTGGCTAAGGGCCGCACCACCCTCCTGAGCATGGAGGGTCTCCTCATGCAAGCATAAACCTCTGAAGTCCCAGCTTGTGGCAACTGCCCTTTGCTATATTGTCTGGCACTACAGAGAAAAGATTGGCCCCATCATATTTGTAAGAGCCCTTCAAGAAGCAATAGGCTGCTATTGAAGAGCCATCAGTCTCCTCTTGGCGAGACTAAATGAGCCCAGATCCCACCACCTTTCCTAGTAAGCCATGCGTCCCAGATCCTTACCGTGTTGGAAGCATCCACTGGCCACTCTCCAGTTTCTCTACATCCCTCTTGAGCTGAGGGGAGGAAGGGAACACTTCTCAACGCAGTATTACAGGTGCCCCAAATGCCAAGCAGAGGATGACCGCTCCCCTCAATCTGCTGCCCACACTCCTCCTCCCAATGTAGCCCAGCATGCACTCCATTTTGTCTGAGATGAGCACAGCTGTGGAGTCATAGTCCTGCTGGTAACCGTTGTCACTGTTTCCCCACCTGCATACACACAACTGTGTCAGTGGGGTGTGAAGTGTCTACCTGTCCGCATCAAAGTGCTTGTTGACATATAGCTGGGGAAGCAAGTCAACATGTAGAACAGCTGGCATGTGAATTCACCCGTTGGTGGCCTCCAGCATCCCCAACACCTCACCGCCAAACCTGAGCTAAGAGTAATGGGTAGCCAGAAGTCCCCCTTGAATTTCCAGTGCTGTTGCATGGGGTCCCGTAGGCAGGTGCTTCACTTTGTCAAACACTACTTTTAATGAAGGATTCAACTGAAAAGCAATTGGTTTGCAATTAAACTGCTTCTTAAAAGCTCTTTGTGACCACTGAAATTTACTTCTGAATTTAGTTACAAGAATGGTAACAGAGATTTCTGGCTTAAGGGCAAAAACACTTCTAAGTCTTTATCTGTGAGTCCTTCTCCCTGTGTTCATCTGGCTCCAGGCTTGCATTGGCCCTGCAGGACAGAGTGGATCCCTGAGGCTGGGGTGCTCCAGGAGGCATGAGTGGTTAGTTTTCAAGGGAATGAGACTTCCTGATATTTAGGGAAATGCTTACTTTTCTTACTGCTCTTTACTGTTGTATTCCAGTAGCATTTTGAAGGTGGACTCCACTGCACTGCACTCTGCCACGTAGGGGAGTGAGAAAACTGACAAGAGGTGCTACCCGGCCATGCTAACACTCTGCCAAGACCTGGGGTATGTTGAGGTTCACAAGGCCATACATCCTCAGAAGCTCTCCTCTGGCAATGTTTAGGGCTGCCCATGTGTGTTTGCTGTACAGGACAGATGATGAATCTGAATTCCAGCTTGAAAAGCTCTTGCGTTCATGGCATGGACTAACCATTCCATTTGGCAGGGTGGTGATACGGATTCCCACAGGGGGGAAATGCTGAAGAAAACCTTTAAACCCACAAGATCCTGAACGCTTGTGGCCATTCAGTTATTGACAGCTGTTTTCCTGAGCAGCCACACATCACATCTCTCCTCATTACCTCTGACCTCACTGCAATCCCCAGGTAGCTTCAGCTACAGCTCTGGCAAACGAGCTTTGACAGACCTAGGGGCAGTGTCTGCGGCATCACCCACCAGCCGCCGTTGGGTGTTAACACCCTTCCAGCAGTGTCAGCAGAAGGCGACGTGTGGTTTACGCGTCAGCTCTTCCAGTTCAGAGCTTCACGTGCCAGCGCAGGCTGCTGGCGGAGGTGCTTCCGCTTCGTGTGCCAGAGCAGGCGACAGAGCAGGACCTCTGGCTTTGCACGGTACGTGCCATCAGCTCTGTCACTGACAAACTCCCTCATTGTCTTAGTCATTTTTCCCCAGAACTGGCTGCATTTTAAGCTGTAGGAAAATTAAACATGGGATCTTTTTCTTCCTTTGTAGTGCTACAGCAGCTGGATTTGCATCAGTAAACCCACTCTCATAGTCTGGTGCTGCACTGTAATTTTATTCTTTTTGAATAAAGCTTTAAGGGCCACGAGCCTGTAACAAAACACAGGCTACAGGATATAAATGTTTTGAACCTTCAGAGAATGAAAAAAACAAGAGTGCCAAAAGAAAGAAGTCTCCCATTCATTCCAGCAAGGTGAGACACTGAAAGCTAAAGAAGACAAGCTATGTGTCACCTCAAACTGCATCTACATGCACATGGTTTTCATATACAGGTTTTTCCTAATGAGGAAGCTACTGTGAGACCAGTGAGAACATGTTTTAAGTTTCTATCTGTCTCTTCCTAGGGGCCCAAGGCTACTGGGATGCTCAGCCAGCTGCCAAAGTCTCCAGCCTCCCCTGAAAAGCTTTCTGAGGGATGGAAATAAAATTTAATAACATGCTGGTCAAAGCCATTTTTCCAGTTACCAAGTCACCTGCTTAGAGGCCAACAAATGCTGGATGGGAAGATACGCTTGGTGCCAGCCACATTTATGGGCAGTGACCTATTAATATTATGTCTTGAGGAGCAATAAAAGGAGTGGGGCTGAATTTTTTGCTCCCTGTTTACATCGATGACTCCAAATCCAGCTCCTTTCTCCAGGCTAGTGACAGACCAGAGGTTTCCAAGACTCTTTGGTGAATGATGCTCATGGAAGAGGAGAGTAATTGGTGTTTCTTTGCAGTTCATGGGTGGAGCTGCCTCCCTGGTTGTCTTCTTCATGTATTAGCATCCTGGGAGAGGTATCTAGTCATTTCCTGGGCCACAATATCTCTGTTGGCCTGCAGTGAAACAGCTCTGGCCATGGACTAGATTTTAACCTAAATTCTCTCAGGTGCTCTGAGAGCACCCAGAAAGCTCTGGGTGCATCCATCAGTCTGTCTACCTGCTGCATTGACCAGTCTTTCATACCTTGACCTCCCCCAACCCCAATGACTGAGACATGTTCTGTTATCCATGCTGTCATTAGGGTATTTGGATTAAAAAATTGCAGGTGTGATTGATGTCGCCGCCATCCCTTCTGCTGGCACCTAAAAAGACTGTTGGCATGACCTGTGACTGCTGCCTGTGGGGCTGGGGTGCCAGCCACGGCCCCACTGCCCACCTTGCTTCCATCCATGCCATCCCTGAAGGGTCAGGAAAAGCAGCAGTCTTGGGTCTCCATGGCCTCACCACATCTCTCCGTCTCTTCCTTTTCTGCCTCTCTTTTAGCAGCTGAAACCCAGACAGCATAAGTGTTGGACACATATCTGAGGAAGCTCTTGTTGGCTTTAGCTCCTCTTGCCAGCACTCTTGCAGGCAGCATTTAGATGACCATTTCCCATCTGTGCCCCACTTGTTCCTTTTCACTGCTGTAATAGGATGGAAGCACGTGAAGAAGGGTTGGACCTGTAGCTAAATACCACCCCTGCTTGCTGAAGGTTATATCTACAGTCTGTGCTACCCCTGGACCTTGCTCAGGCATCGCCTTGTTGGTCGAGGAGAGGACGATGTCAGGGAGTGCTAGCAGTCAAACAGGCTGGACTGCAACCCCCCCTCTGGCTTTGCAGCCCAGTGTCTCCACCGTCCCAATGCCACCAGACAGCCTGGACACTGCAGATCTGTATTTGCACCGCAAAGTCTTTCCCTTTGCATGCCAACTGTCCAGACTGCTCCCTGATGGCTGTTGACTTGAGCCTCACTGCCTTGCGTATAACGTTTCGCCACTGATGCCGAGGGCAGGATCCACCCTCCAACAGGATGGCATGCAAGCTGGAGGGTTGCTGTTGAGTTATGGTCTCTCTAGATAATATAACCAGAGGCCAGCATCCTTCCCTGGGCCCTCAATAAAAATACAACTCAGTGCAAACCGTCAGCAGCTTCATCTTTTTGCTTTTATCCCTTCTACTGCACTGTCATCGATGTCATGCTTGCCGGCATTGTCTGACTGTACTGTGGAGCAGCCGGATTATTCCAGCCACCCCTAAACGCATTTACAAGGTGCTGAGACCCCATTCTCATTGCATTTCTTTTCCTTGTGCACATTTAGATGTTTCCTCCCTGCTACAGGAATAAACATTTTTCCCATTTAAGCCCCAAAGCAGCAACGATCTGTTTTGATTTTGCTGCCAAAATATTCCCTATACAGTAGAAAAATACCCAGAAATATTGCACCAGAAAGACCAGGCACTATTTGCTAGGTGTCTTGGGGTCTGATGACGAGTCTTCCTGAAGGTCTCATATTTATCAGAGAAGGGTTTAGCTGAGGATAAGGAGGCGCTGATGATCTCTGGTCCAGCCTGGCCTGGGGGGGTGCAGGAGCCCAGTGCAGGTGACTGGGCTGATGCTGTGCCCCATCTTTGCTTCCCTCCCCCTGTTTTGGCACGTGTTGAGCCCTGCAAGTGGGACTCATCCCCCAAAGCCTGCCTAAAGATCAGGAAGACAACTGGAAAAGGATGCATTTTTAAAGATTATATATATATCACATCATGCTAGAGTACACCGTACATAAGATCTCAGCTCCACAGAGCAGATACTCACAGCCTTTCGTGGGACTGGAGGAAATATTTAATTTTGTGTGCTGTGGGAAGCATTGTGTCTGCCTGAGCAGTTGGGGAGCCCTGGCCCAGATACTTCTCCTCTTCTGCTCCTTCAGCCTTCAAGAAACCTCTAAAACTCTATGCCACTTTTGATAGCCCCTCAGTACTATGTGGGGCATCTCATCACACCCCCTCAGTGCAGCCAAGACTCTTCGTCACCTTGGTATTGCCAGAATCTCCAAAAAACATGCAAATGCGGATTTATTGAATGAAATTCTGCGAATAGCTTGTTCAACTCCCTCCTTTCCCACGGATGTTTCTTGCCATGCTCCTGCTGTTTCTGTCTTACTCTGCATTGTTCATTTTTGGTGAACTTGTAGGGATTTTGGGGAAGGCAAGGACACAGGGCAGACATCGGTCTGCAGCATCTTCTCCTGAAAACAGGGAGAGACATTTTGCTCAGGGGGACGTTTTTGCTTCACAGGGAAATAAAACAGACCTTTTCTTCAAGAAGATTTTGGTTCCTCGCTCTGAGAGTCAAAACCCTCCTTGATTTGGTCATTAAATCCCAATTTATATCAAAGCCTGAGGCAGGTCAGGCACAGTTAAGACCCTGGGAGAGCTGATGTCATGGCAAGGTACCGTTGCCCCATGCAGACTTTTGCCTTTAGATCCAGCCATGCAATTTTGACCTCTTCTACAACCCACCGCGCAGCCCTGTTCAGACATGCCGGTCCCCAAATGAGGGAGAAAAGGGATGTACGGAATCAAAGTGATGCTGTCTCTATTTCAGTAGGCTCCCCTGCCCCAGGCTTCGATCCTGAAGTTAGGCAGCCACACTCAAAGCGAGGAAATAATTTAATTCTTCAGGAAAACATGCTGTGATTTAGCCATTTCATGAACCTGCGTAGCTTTTAAATGCTTCCTGAACGTGGATTTCTCATTGTATTCTTACTCTTTCTCTACTGGAACTGCACATTTTCTTTCTTAAAGTCCATGATAATAAGTAGATTGTTAAAAAAAATTCGGCTTTTCCCTTCTGATTTCTAAATATTCCCAGACATGGCAGTCCATTTCCAAGTTCAGTCCCACCTACTTCTTGCCATCTCCATGTTGGTACCGAAAGGATCTAATTCAGTAATAAAAAAAAGACTTTTCTGGAAAGGCGAAAATAACGCAAGAATCTCAGTAGCACCAAATTCTGACATCTCCCTCTTTGCCCTATGGATCATTAGGCTTACAGCCCCTACCTGGCACATACAGGAACTTAACAAGGTATATTCCAATGAGAAATCCTACACGATAAAGAGAGAAATTAACTGAAATATTCTGTTATGCAACTCGCTGTCTGCTGTGCTTAAATGACCTGAAATGTTTTATTCTGTATTTTTTGTTCTAAAGTGCTTTCAATTCTATTTTGTTAATATAGTTATCTAAATACTATTATGTTTATTTTTAAAATAAGTAACTCAGTTTTCTTAACAGCTACATTATAAGACATAACCAAATAATTTAAAAATTATTTGTATTGTTTGTGCAAGGAAGTACGTGGCATTTCCATAATTAAAAAGAACAAAATCCATCTTTGAGGAATTTTACTAATGAATATTTTCTCAGGTGCCATTTGCGTTCTCAGCTTATTTGCCGGACTAAATTCACATGACAGAATACAACAAAAGAAGAGAAAGAAGTCCAAAAACTGCAGCAGCCAAAAAGAAAATAAAATCAATTTTTTTTAGAAGATCGATTACCATTTAATGGAAAGGAAGAAAATACCTGCTACACAGTCATGCAACAGACAAAATTCCTATTGCACAAGAAAATAAAACCACATCCTTTTACATCTAAAACAAATGCCTATTGCTACAGTGACGAAAATGGAGAAATTAAGAAGGGAAGACTCCATTTGCGCAAAGGGAAACCTAGACATTGCCCTTTAAAAATAACCTCCAAACTTTTCATTAATTACCAGTCAAATCAGAAGAAATTATGCTTAGAATCAAACATGCAGTCGTGGCCAGCTCAGCAGGGTGAAGGGTGAAAAGGAAAGAACATGCATACACACAAATCCCATAGCTAATAATTAATTAATTCATTAATCAATCATCGAAAGAGGGAAGGGGGGGAAAAAAATCTTACCACCAAATTGGGTAACCGGCTAAGACCTTTGTGCCATTGAAGAGAAAAGATAAAATTAGTCCAAGCAGGTGGTAATCCATTAGTCCAGGCTGGTGCAAGGGGAAAATCTCAGTGAAGTTTTCAGAAAAACATTAAGTGCGAAAAATGAAGAACCCCCCCTCCCTCCTTCCAGAAAAAAAAAAAAAAAAAAAAAAAAAAAAAAAAAAAAAGAGTTAAACAAAGTCCCTTGTAGTGCGGATGACTTTCTGGCTTGTCAGAAACACACCTCTCCAAGCCTTTTCCCTGTAGATCATCCAAAAGCGTCTATTAAAAAGTGCAGGGCTTGGGGATGTCAGCAGGCAGCCAATCAGACCGCATGGCCCAAGGTAAGGGATGAGTCTCCGCTCAGGGCTGTCAATCACGTTCTCCTCCCCCTCCACCCCACAACTTTGTTCCTAGCCCTCGCTTCCACAGACAAACCCTCTTTGCAAGAGACTTTACTGGGACAGTGAGATTTTGGTGTTTGGAGTGGTTTTTTTTCAAAATTTTTATTTCTTTTTTTAATTTTTTTTTTTTTTTAATTTCACTTAGAAACCCAGGATGCACAGACCCTGCTTCTGGTTTGGCATGCCAAGGCTTTGGAAGGTAAGGATGAAGGGTGACTGTAATTGTGGTTAATCTCACGGTGGGGGTGAGATAGACAACTTATTTTTTAGGTGGAGAGGGAGGTGAATATTAACCCTTGCAGGAGACAACTAATGGGAGCACCAAAGAGGCAGAATAACCCCCTGAAAGTGTTGATGTGAGCCACGTGGGCAAAACTGGTTATAAACTTTAAATGAAATCTGCACTGCCCAGGTTTTCCAAAGCATGTGAGTGGGATGGATGGAGGGGGGAAGCAGTGGCAGCCTGGTTTTTGCTTGAGAAAAGAAAGCCATGTCATGGTGAGAGTGGAGTAGGCAGACGGAAAGATGTCCCATTAATCAATTTCTTGTGAAGTGCATCTCTGGATGCCAAAAGATGAAAATATTATCAGAAACCCACACACGTAATAAAACAAAAAGAATCACAAGCATTATCACTTCTCCATAGAGGCTGCATGTTGCAAATAGACCCAACAAAGATTTTCCTTGAAAATCCTTGTTATTGCATAGAGACGCTGGTTTTACAGGAGCTATTGTGTCAGAGGGGGATGACTCAACGGAATGGGACAAAGAAAGGTGGTTTTGCTCATAAAGCATACTCAACAATCCCAGGTCTACCGCCTGCAGTGGAGCTGCCCAGTTTATAACCACCTGGAGATGAGGTGCTTTAGGAGCAGCCAGCAAATCAATCTATTGCAGAGCAATGGCTATAACAGAGGTCCAAGGTCCTGTCTTGGGCAGCCCAATGGTTTTGAAAGTTCCAGACCTTTTCCTGATACTCATGCTCCGGGTACAAATGCATTCCTTGTTGCTGTCTAATTACTGGGATGCACCTGCCTCATGCCTCTGTCCTTCCTGATTCCCAGTTCTTACTGATTTTAGTGTATTTGGACACTGAATTAGTGCAGAGCTGTTCTCTGAAGTGGTAGTTGCTTTCCTGGCCATCATGCCTTCAAGAGAGGACATCTACCCACTGTTCACTCTGCACCTTACCTCTTCATCAGTCTCTGCATCTGCTGCAAGGACTACGAGGCAAAGCTTCTCCAAGCTTAGTCCAATGGGTTTTTCAGCTGTGACCCATCATAGATGTTAAACATGGCTTGTTCCTTTTGTGGGATTTCAAAACCCAAAGAGTATCTTGGTGTCGTCTATCCTGGCAAATCTCTTACCTGGCACCCAGCTGTGTTTTATTGAACGCAATCACTTGGGTTTAAGAAAGTGATGATTTTCAAATGAGCATTTGGAGACACATGGATTTAATCTGTTCTACTAAATTAAACACTACCTGGGAATCTTCCCCAGATGTTGAACTCTATAGTCCATGATTTTAGCTGTGAAGCATGGACCCCGGCATGGGCCTGACCTGGCCAACTGACACAGCCCTGAAGAAATTTTAGTCTCAATTTGGCATTAGTGTGGAACAGCAACTATTCCAAATAGATCCTTAAGGTGTGACCCGCCTCTTCTGGAGGTTAAGTGAGTTTAGCAGGATGGATGAAGGTGGTCCTATGGCCCTGTGTCTCTGCTTTCAGTGCCAGGGAATTGTCACCGGCACTTTTAACTTACAGGTTAAAGTAAGCCATGGAGTCTGTGAATTGTCACTAAAGAACCTATAAGTCTATGTAGCAAAAGCAGACCTTAAAATGCTGCACAGGATTGTACCTCTATTGGTGGATGTCTTGGAGCTGCATAAACAGAATAAGAATTAAAAGTACTGAGCGAGAGCATTTCAGTCCTTAAAATGTCAAACTGCTAAAGAGGCAGCAAAAGGAGAGGCTGAAGTGAAATATCTGAGGTGACTGACACCCCATGGAAAAGGACAAAAAGATGCCCAACACTGCAGAAATCCAGCTGGGGAAAGCTTTTGAAATCTGAATTGAATTGTTGGTTGGACCATACGTCGACACTCAGCCAGACAACAGAGAAAAAGTATTTCCCCATCATCAAGGTCTTGGTGGTTGGGATATTCCTGTCCATCAGGCACTGGGGTGCACTACAAAGTGCTCTTTATCCATTTCCTGATGCTCAGATTTATAAATCAAGCCAATAACAAGCCACAAGGTACTGCTTCTGCAGACAGCCAAGTGGGGGAAAGTGACCCAAGACCCAAACCCCAGAGACTTGACTTGCTGTTGTGCAGAGATCTCGGTGTTGCCTCAGGAAGTGCTGCATTACAAAAGCAGCCGAGATGCTAAAGCACCCACCCCCACCCCAGTAACTGCCCAACATCATATTGATGTGGCCACAGACAGGTTTTGAAAGATGAACAGTGTGTTGGTAAAGATTTGATCCCAAGCAGACTGAAGTCATGGGAAAGCTCTCTATAGACTCGGACAGGTATGCGATGAAGTTTCACAAGTTGCCTGCCCTCCCACACCTTTTAACTTCTCCTGTGCATTGCTCTCTTTGTCTGCTCTGAACATCATGGACTGTTTGTCCCAGCATCATGAGGAATTCATGTTGTCCTACCTTTTGGGAAGAAACCGCGATTCAAGTGTGCCTGCAGTTGTTTTGGCTTGCAGATCCTGTGAGATCCTGGGAGCAGAAGGTACTTGTTGTCTCTAACCGTGTGACTCATAGTGACTCTTGGCTCCAAGATTCTCCCACTGAAATTAGTACAAAAAAGAGTAGAAAACCAATGGCAGGTTTCAGTTGTGTCTTTGGTTATATCAGCCTAGATCCCCAAAGCCTTAAAATGGCAAGAGTGTCTCACCAATGAATATGACCCGTCTCACAGGGACGAAGGCTACATTGTCTGTGAAATGAACAGACTTACTTTCAGTCTTCTCTGCTGTGAAATGAAAATCTGATATGTACATGCTAAAATTATCCTGGGCATATTTCATGCTAGCCTGAACAAATATTTGTAAGTTCTACAGCAAACATTAATTTTAAATGTAATTTCTAAGAGCAAATGACAGTTATCCAAAAGAGTGCAATTTCAAAATTTCACTCATAGATACCTCCTTGTGCTGCTGACTGACAGTTTTATTTACTGAGGGTCTTTTCAATCACGTTGGTCTGTCTAGTTTGGCAATACTGACTCTTACAGACCAGTTTCAGTATGCCCAGAAATGAAAAAATTTGAGGAAGCTAGATGTTTGGCTGCTCAAGAAAAGTCCTGTTGCCTTTACAATGTCAGTATAAAGGTTCTTCTGTATTGTGCTAACATTGTGGTACTGCAAACTCAACCACTGTAGGTGCCAAGGGATCGTTTGGTTTGCTCCAGCAAAAGACCATTGTAATCATATTGAAAATATGCCCCTCCTTCCCCTTGGCACTCTAACTTTTGTCACTTTTCCTTCTTTTAGCTTTTCTTCCTCTCTCTGTCAGAATCTACCAGCAGGAAGAAACCAAGTGCCTGGGGAAGGTGACAGGACCATGGTCTGCTGGATTTGTTCTCAGCATGTCTTTCAACATACCAAGCCATGGATGAGTGCGAGACACCAGGGACTCAAGCCCTTCCTGGTGCAGTTCATCTGCCCTTGGTGGAATTCCCCCACAGTCAGTGTGATGTGAAGAGGATGACTCAAACCACACAGCGAAGGGCAAGAGATGGATGATGGGGGGTTACTACTGACAGAGAGGGTTTAGACACCTGATTCAGTGTGTTGGGGAAGGCAGGGAACATACAAGACCATGGCACAGTGCTAAGCAATGGCATCAGAGTGCTTGATTTGCACATCAACTCCCATTCACTGGTGGAGGGTGGCTTATCTGGGTGCTAGACATTGAATTGCACATTTGGGCACTGCTGGGCATGGCCAGAAACAGAAACCGAGAAGCTGAGTCCCTTGGGACCATGGTCCTTTAGCGGGGTTCAAGTCTTAGAAGCAGCTGAATTTGTTGTTTTGAAGACCTAGATTTTGGTCTTAGCATCTAAAGTGGAGGTAAAATAGCAAATGAGTTCCTTGATAGCTCTAGCCATCAGTCCTCAAGTAAATAATTCTTAAAAGAGTATGTAAAGAGCTGAAGAAATCTTGTCCCAGACCATGAAGGAGACATCTGAGGCCATTCCATCTCAAATGACTCAAATCCCGCGTGTTTTTGAGGGCTGTGTTTGCTGCTAACTTATGACTGGTAGCATTAACATTTCTCTCTAAACTTACCTGTTCCTCAGTTTTCTTGGTTAAATCACCTCTCTCCTGGATTCTTATATTCCCTCTGGCTCTAACAGACTGCTGTCTTCTGCTGTTTCTGGTTCTTCATACCTCAGTTCATGTTAGCTGGGCACACCCAGGCAGCCATTACCTGGAAAGAGCAATCCTGTACTAACGCCTGAGCAGAGTGATTTAAAGAAGGGCCTCTATGGATATTACATCACTTCTGATCTTCTTTGAACAGGAACACAGGACAGGCTGAGAGAGTTGGGGTTGTTCAGCCTGGAGAAGAAAAGGCTCTGGGGAAACCTTAGAGCCCCTTCCAGTATCTGAAAGGGGCCTACAGGAAAGCTGGAGAGGGACTTTTTACAAGGACATGCAGTGATAGGACGAGGGGTGATGGCTTCAAACTGAAAGAGGGGAGATTTAGATTAGATCTCAGGAAGAAATTCTGGACTGTGAGGGTGGTGAGACCCTGGCCCAGGCTGCCCAGAGAAGCTGTGGCTGCCCCATCCCTGGAGGTGTTCAAGGCCAGGTTGGACGGGGCTTGGAGCAACCTGGTCTAGAGAAACGTGTCCCTGCCCATGGCAGGTCCCTTAAAGGTCCCTTCCAACCAAAATCATTCTATGATTCTGTATTTCCACATATCTTCTCGATGTGCTCCATCACCAATGGTCTGGGAGGTACGCTCCAGCATGTTAACATTGCATGGACCGACCTAGCATGCCCCTCACTCCTGTTAGGTTGCTCATCTCCATGTTTACTCCAGCAAGACTTTAACTCCATCTCCAAGTAAGCTCATGGCTTACGTGGGACTGCAGGAAGGCTGCCTTTCACCTTTGCCTGCCTGGTCTGTCCAGTGGAGCACTGCCTGAAGTTGACCTGTAAAGCTGTTAGGTGCCTACAGGAGAGGTAGCCACAGGGCAAAATAGCCACTCTTACAACCTGTTCAGGTGAGGACCATGATGGTGTTTCTACCTGGTAGTTTTTGGAAATTCCCCTTTGCTGAAGACACATGTATAAAGCAGAGGAAAGTCGGGCTTTAGTTGAAGGTCTGGTGGCTGTTGAGAGGACAGTGACAGAAAGCTCTGAGTTTAGCAAAACCCTTTAGCACTATTTTCAGGGTTTTAAGAATAACTTTATGGCTTTTTTTTTTTTTTCTGCAAGTAGCCTTACCTCACTTCAATTTTTTACAAACTATTCTAAGCTCATGGTATAGAAATCCTGCACTTAGGATGCTTTTTTGTCTTCCACTGACAGTAGAAACTCTTTTGAATGGAACTTTTGCTGCAATATCCCAGAAGGTCTTGTGTCTAAGGGACTGGGACTTCTCTTTTATTGAGGCATTTTTTGTTTGGTTTGTTTTGGTTTTGGTTTTTTTTGTTTTGTTTTTGAAACAAAAGTTTACATTTTTAAAACATTGGTGGAGTAACCTGCTGTAGTACTTGTCATATCCAAACTCAAGAAACTTGGGTTGTATTCTCAACTTTGCCAATGACTCCTCGTATGTTTTTGATGGCTCAGGTTCCTTATCTGTCCCGTATTTCTTGCTTGTAAAACTTGGGAAATACCTGCTTCTATGTGTATCCTATTATTTCCTTCAGGAGGGAACAGTCTTACCCTCTGTTTGTGCAGACCTGAGCTAGAACATCAAGGGACAGCTATGAATCACAGACTTAATAATAAAAATATTTTTTATTATTAACAGTACCGCTGTTACCGAACAGGTGAGCAGAACTGGAATCCCACTCCTTGTATTTGAAGTGCAGATGGAATGATAAATGGTGCTCCCTGTGGTTTAGTTTTTCTCCTCTTTTTTATTCACATATATCTTGTTCTGTGGCTGGGGGATCATAAGAAATATGTGAAGTGAAAATACTGACTGCTGGTTCCTCCACTATTTCCGGTAAAACAGAAATCTTCCAAGGACACTTCGTCTCAGTGCCTGGGTACCACTGAACTGGAGCTGCTGCAGACTTTGAATAAAAACATCTTTCTTTCACTGTCACCTACTTAAATTCCTTTAGCACTTAAATTCCTTTAGTTCAAACTCTGGTTAGATTTTCTGAACTTTCCCCTAGCTTGCCATAGAGATGTTCAGAAAAAAAAATCACTTAATGAAGCCCTAAGACTCATGTGTTTTTTAGTGGCTCCAAGTGACAACTTGGAGCACAGAGAGCTAGCGATGAAACTCATCTTGAACTTCAGTAAATACAAGGACACAAATATTATGTTTGACTGGCACAGTTTTGCCTGAAATAGTGTTGGCCCACATTCCATCATGGGGGGACACTTCTTCAGCAATGGACTTGGAAAGAGGCAGTACTTGTGATGAAACTTTGAAGTCGTCTCTGTTAACCTTCTACTGAAGTCATCCCTATTCCAAGTCATCCCTACTGTCTTCTGAAGTAAAGGGAGATCCCAGTCTGGTAGAGTAGGACACTTGCCCCATCAGCCATCAGTTTTTAGTGGGAAAATTATTTCCAGACAACTTTTAGGGTTCTATTCACTTTTCATCTAAGCCACTTTGGGCGGGGAAACGCCCAGTGGAAAAGGTCTCAGCAGGATTTTTTGCACATTTTTGTGATTTTTTTCTTCAATGTGAAGCAATATCTCAGGGTACAGGAGAGGTATGACTAGGATGGTTGAATATGTGTAGAGCTCTGATTGCCAGCGTATGTGTACATAGTCTACACGCAGGTGTGTGAGCAAGCATAGATGGCTGAGGGTGGATGAGCATGGGTAGATCAGTGGTCATAGGTACATAAGGCCTTGCTGGTGGGGAAGTAGCCTCAAGGCAAGTCCTGGAGATTTCTGGGGAACAGGTCCATTATAAAAAGCAATGTAGGGCTAGTCCACGTTGTCTCTCTGAAATTGTGCAGTGAAGGGCAATTTTACGCCTTGTGTTTGCGGGCAGCCTCGCTCTGCAGGAGAGGCTGAGCTGCCTTTCACAACTGCAGTAAATCTGACTAACCGGACTAGCTGAGCAAATGAAGAAACCATGCAGCAGGTCTTGTTTGAAGACAGCTCTGTCTACCTTGACATCTGGAGGAATGCATCCCAGGGATGGGGGGAAGGCATGGAGAGCAAGAGGAATGGAGTCATTCCTCTCCCTTCCCTCCTTTCCCAGGACTCTAGCCTAGCAATATCCTGGAGGCTGGAGAATACATGGTAAAAAATGAGACCAGGTATTTTTTGCTGCAGGCTGCGACTTTCCATGATGCGGTAGCTGGAAATCGTGGGGCCCTCTGATGTAGGCAAGTCCTTGTGCTGTTGGAGCAAAAGGAGCTGCTTGCGTTTATGTCAAAGTTGCGTATCTCCTGGGCTGTTTGGTCAGCCATGCTGTAGGGTAACGGTAAGCACTGCCACTGGAACACTGCTAGGACCGGAGATCTTCTCCTTGCTGAGACTCTGCCACCTGCCCAGTCTGCAGTGTCCATCTGTAATGTCCCCATCTACTCACACCCCAGTCCTGAGCATGCCTGCAGGGAAGTGTCATAGTCCAGCAGAGCCAACACAACACAAGAGCAGGTTTTTTTGCTTATTTTACATGACTCTAAGGAGCTGCACCCCCCATGCTCATGGTACTGCCAAAGGTAGGGACTGATGACACAGATCTCAGTTTTTCTTGCATCACGGGTTATCACCTGCATTCACGGAGTGGGTGAGATCTGTGCTGGATCTGGCATTGCTGTGCATGGCCAAAGATTTGACTGTCCAAGGCCACGGTGCTCCACAGGTCCCCAGCAGCCCTTGCTGTGCCCAAACACTTGACGCAAGAGGAGCTCTGCTCTGACTTGGCCTGGTTCAGCTACGTGCGGACACGGCAGAGCCGGGATGCCAGGTCTGGGTTGTCCCGTGCCCCTTCTGAGACAGCTCAGCCTGAACGGTCGGAGAATCACAGTTTTTGCTTAATCACTATGAGGACGTTGGGCTGAACTGTAAGAAGATAAAATACTGGGGAGGAACAAAGTGGGGGGTGACGGAACAAATGTTCCGAAGGGAAGCTGGGCTGGGCTTTGCTGAGCTGGGGCTGGGCTGAGGCTGAGTTTGGACTGGGCTTTTCTGGGCTGGGTCTGAGCTTTGCTGGTCCAGGGGCTGAGAAAAGGCAAGGGCAGCTGGCTGGAGGCAGGCAGGAGGTCTGGAGCAGTGCCTGTGGAGCAGCCTGGTGGGGACTCAATCCGGGAAGTTTTAATGACACAACAACAACAACAACAAAAGAGGAAAGGGGGGAAAGGAAGAAAAGGCTCCTGCAGGGCTGGTTGCCACGGAGACCCCAAGGAAGTTTGAACCAGTCCTGCTCTTTTCACAGCCGCCTTTGAGCAAAGGAGGGAATTATGGCTGGCGATAAAAGGAGACATGTGGCCCTTTGCTCACAGGGACCGGCCTCTGCAGTTACGAGTCTTTGGCTCATTTTCCCCCTTGTCCCCTCCTGCAATTATGCATTCGGATCTCAGGAAAAAAAGAAGGGGGAAAAAAAAAATCTAGGACAAGTTGTGCACCCTTTGCCCTGGGGACCCATCCCTGCAAGGCAGACCACTACCTCTTTCAGCTCATTATTCCCCCCTCCACAATGTGCCACCCCCATTTCCTCTGTAGTTATGAAATTTTTACGTGTTCAGAGCCGATGAACAGCTCGCGCTGTCCGTCGTCACACCAGCCCCTGCAATGAAACAGCCTCCATGAGGAAGGGGAGCTCAAGATCTTTTCCAGGGGAGCTGGAGACAGTTTTCTTGCTTGCGACAGCTCTTGAGTTCTTGGGAGGGATCTGGCTTACCAAATGCCAGAAATTAAAGTGAAGGATAAATTCAGCTCTGTGCTGTCTCCTCCAATTTCTCCAGTGACAGCTGGATAATGCAAGACCCGAAGATGTGTTGTGGTGCTCAGGTTATGCTCTTGGGTCTTCCTCATCATGGGGTTAGAGCTGGATACTTGCACTTCCAGTCCATAGCGTAATATGCTGCAAAAAGTCCTGCTCAGGCCCATTTGATGTTATACACAGGGGACAAAAGGGCAAGGGGAAGGCAGAGGTGCCAGCAACAGAAATGAGTCTCCTGCAGGCATAGCACAGCGCTGGGAGCAAAGCATATCTCAGCCTGCAGCTCTCACCTCCTGGCCAGCTGGACTCAGCTGGGTGATCAGAACCCAATTCTCCTTTTTCATGTGTTGTTAGAGGTATTCAGGTCTTATTGGACCTTTGGTGCTGTGAGTGTCATGGTGAGCTATGAAAGAGCAGATATGGCTGGGGACATGGGGTGGTGACCAAGGCTGGGCTCTGCTCTCCCTCCCAACCCTTAGGACATTGCTCCAGAGCCCTTTTCCCCTTCTTGTGCCGAGCTGTGGTGTTGGACGCTGTGAAATAAGTGAGGCAGAGGGACTGAGGGGACAGGCTGGGCCAGGACGGGTAACTGGATTCTGGCTGCCGACCTGCAGTAGCCTTCTGCTGATGACAGCAGAGCTGTTCCTGGAGCCAAACACTGAATGGGACTGGAGGGTCAATGTGCTGACGCAGTGGGCAGACAGATGGAGTTGATATGGTTATGCAGCCCTCAGTTTGTTTCCATCAGCTTCTTGGGTTTCTTCTTAAACCCAGAACTGTGTTTGAAGGGATCTTATTACCTGGAGAAGCTGTGGGATATTCATGCTTGGAGGTTTTGGAGACTCAGGCAGACAAAACGATGGGAAACTTTCTGGCATTAGTCTTGCTTTCAGCAGGAGGTTGGATTAGGGATCTCCAGAGGTTCCTTCCCACCAGCACTTCTATGAGTTCATGCTGCTGCTGTATTGTTTTATAAGTTAATCAACTATTTAGTCTAGGTTTTGTGCATGGTAATAACACAAAACACTTAAATAGTCCAGGACACTTTCACAGAAGTCATCCGACCAATGGGTTACAAAGAGAAGATCCTGCTTGCTTGTTCTCCCAGGCTCCATGCAGCAGGTAAGGCACGTGGATGGTCAGATAAACACTGTGCATGATGTAAGCAGAAATATGCCCACTGGAAGCTGTGCTGAAAGTGGGCGCAGTCCTGGGATCACAGCAGGAATTCAGACATGAACACTGCCTGCTCACCAGGAGCTAAATGATGTCTGGTCAGCCGCCCCATTCCCAGTGATGAACTTCTCTGCTCATGAGGAACCTGCCTTTGATTAAATTAAGTGAAGAGCAGTGGCAACAACTGAGAATTATCTGGACAAGAGTTTGTAGGCACCTTTTTGCCTGCCTTTGCCAGGTTTTAGTGTTCTGGGTAGCTATGGCTCCCATTCCCTCCTCTGCTCCCTGGGCATGCAACCATGCGTCCCACCCTCCTAACCCCCAAATGGGCCTTGTTTCTCAGCTGCTGCCATGGCCCTGCTTTGCAGAGCAACTGATCATTTCCAGGCCTTGTGCTTCATGCTTTCACAGTGTCTGAGGACACTCCTGCCTGCTGTCTTCAGACAAAAATAAAAGGATCTTGCCGCCCTCAGAGTGTATGAGCATCAACTTTCCTGTCATGTAGCTTGGCAAGTGCGCCACCCATGGAGGTCTTATTGCCAGGGGAAGCTGGAGCTTCCTGGAGCTAAAAAGCTAGCGGAGCCTCTCTTTTGATCCATGTAAATCCACTTCTGTTCTATAACAAGGCAGAAAAGCCAGCCGGAGCATCCCCCAGCTGGTGCGGTCCTCTTTGTACCCACCCCACAGTGTTCCTAGTCCAGAGAGAGTGGTGAGGGCTCCTCAGGCCCTCCTTGGTGACTGTCCTGGCTTAGATTCCTCTGTCACAGTGTCATCACAGCCATCCCCTCCTGGGATTACCCCCTCAGCGATCCTGGTATCCTGTTTGTGGGGCTAAGTGGTGAATAACAATTGGGGACTGAGCTGCTGTTAAAATAACCTTTTTTGGGGGGGTAATCTCTATCTAAATCACTGTCACCTTCATATATTGCTCTTTTTGTTCTGTTATTGCATTTTTGATGGAAAGTGCATACAGGAATGAGTAGGTTTTCCGTGTATTGGAGCAGGACCGTTGTCTCTATGATCATGAGAGTGTATGTTTGTGTATCAGAACTCAGATGTGCGGCGTATTGTGTCTTGCTCATACTTTTGCAACCAGTGGCTGATTCTCAATTACTAGTGTTTCTCAAAGACCGTCTTTGTTTTAAAGGAAGAGTGTCCTGAAATGCAATACAGGTGGTGCAGTAACTACCGCGGACCTGCAGACCAGCTGCAGCCGACCTATGCTCCCTGTGGTGTGTGATCTGGGGAACAGGCGCGATAGGATGGGGGTGACTTGCCAGGAGAGCTTGGGAGTGTGGGACACAGTGCCATCCAGTGGACCTGCCACAGCTGACCATGTAGCATTGTACTGTAGCGTGGCCATCAGTGATGTGGGTTGAGGCACTGGGCTGTATATAGAATCATAGAACTGTAGAATCGTCTAGGCTGGGAGGAACCTTTAAGATCATCGAGTCCAACCATCAACCTAACACTGCCAAAAACCACCACTAAACCATGTCCCTCAGCACCATATGATGCTTTCCTGGTCCTACTGCAAACAAACCTGGGCTGTTCAGCAAAACACAGGTACCAGATTATATCCCTGGAAAAACCTTTCCCAAATAGGTGCCAGGTAGCCCTTAGGCTACCTGGCAGTGCCCATCACTTGGGTGTCCCAGCTGTGAGGATGCAGGAGGACAACTATTCTGGAAGAAATATACATGGAGGACTGGCCCATTGCACCCCGCAGATGGAGCTGCTCCAGGTGATGAAGGGGAAGTAAAATCCAAGTTAACGCTCACCTGTGTGGTTAGTGTCACTAAGGAGCGATGGGAGCTCCCCCTGCAAGCAGACCCCCTCGCGCTCCACTCGCCTCATCTCAGGAGCACAGGGCAAGAGCGGTTCAGGGAGAAAAGGGCTCCAAGAGTGGTGGGGTGAGGAAGTAAGGCATATAAAAACATCTAACACCTTTCCCGATTGTTTGGAAAGATTTCTCCTGGAAAAGCTCCTCCAAAGGAGGCCTTGCTTCTCGCGTGATCCTTGGGGGCACAGTACCACCTGCTGGCAATGAGGAGGCAGCATGGGGAGGGATGGGACCCAGGGAGAAAAACCGACCCTGGCAGTTTGTGCTTTTCCAGGATTAGAGCAAGGCTCACGTTTGCTATTCACTCTGTCCAGTTTTAAATATTTAGGTTGCAAATTTAGACCTCAAAGTCGAGACATCCTTGCGAGGGAGAGATTTCCCTCTCAGTCAGTCAGAATCACTAATGTTCAGGCTGCAACGTTTTTCCATCTGCAAAAGGAATGCAATGCAAATCCCAAAACAGAGCCCAGTTTACCAAATCTGTGTGAAGGGTTTATTTGGGTAGATTTTTATAGCCTTTTCTTTGGTTTCTTATTAAGCTGCAGTTCGACTAGGAATGTTTTCAACCCCTCCCCTCCTCTTCACCAGGGTGTGCATTGCATCGTTTCCTACCTTCCCTCTCAGCCCAAATTCATTTCTGTTCTGTTCTTTTCTATTCATCTCAGCACAGTGTTTAGCCTCTAACTCTCCCAGGCTCTACACCGCTTAAATTTATTTGCCTAAAACATAGCAGACTTGAGGCTGTCAGTAGTTCATTCTCAGAACCCTCAAGTCTCGCAGCCACGTTCACTCTCGGTTTTCTTCTTAATCACTTTCTTGCTCCTGTGCATTGCTGTGTGTCTTCTCCTTGATTATTTCACAGGGCAGTTACTGTCCTCTGGAGTGTGCAGCTGATTACAAAAGGAAGCTCTGTGCACTTAGCTACTAGCCCATACAATGTGGCCGGGAAATTTTAGTTTAAAGCAAACCCAGAGGATTCAAAACACAAGTTCTGAAAGCAATTGTTAAGCTACGTGGGTTCAAATATGATCTAGGACTTGATCCCACACTTTGAACGTGGTGCCACTGACAGGACAGTCCCTGCTTGGCTGCACTCCCTGGATTTTGTTTTCCGAAACCTGACTCAGCTATCAAAATGCACCTGACTGATGAGATGTGTGTTAAGTGCTTTGGAAAGAACAAATTTGTCATACCTGCAAAGTTATCAGCTTGTACCAATGCAGCACCTGGGAACTGCAGACACACCTGGGTTAACTGGAAAAAGGACCAAACTGAAGACTATGGCGTTGAATTCAAGACGCTTTGGGTAAGGTTCAGCTCACCTAAGCTCAGGTGCTGACAGTGCAGGGCTCAGTCCAAGCAGGAGGTCTAATGCCCAGTCCATGCTGTGGCTGAAGGGTTTGGCTACCAGGCCACACAGGCCTACCAGGCCTGGGACTGGATGTTCTCAGGGGAAACTCCATGAGATGGTGTGAGCTCAGCTAACACCTAACTACTGACAAAAGGACTAAGCAACTAAGCAAGTTAAGCAACTAAGATAATACCGAATTTTCTAGTAAGACAGGGACTGTAATACTTCAGAGTTCCAGACTCATCAGGAGAGCAGTTTTGATTGAAGATCAAAACTACAGGTTTACTCCAGTGTTGTGCTCCTCCGAGGATTTATGGAGACATAGTTTATGTCTAGAAATTGTCGAGTTTGAGTCGCAGTCCAGAAGTTTAATGTTTTGCATCTATCAAATACCAGAAAGAGGTAATAAAAGCATCCTTTAAAGAATCTTCTCTGATGTTAAGACCTGACAGGTCATCATCTAACATCATAAAAGGAGAGGTCTGCTCTCCACAGCTTTTCTGCCTCTCCACCAAGGGCTGTGTACCCATACATCCCACCTGGAACCAGCTTGGTGCTCACAGAGCTGTCCATGGACCAGTTCAGCTCACTGATTGCACAGAATATGGCAAAAAAACCTTGTGCAAAATAGTGGTCAGGACCTGCTGTTGGGAGCAGATGGGGGATGGAGAAAGGAGGAGGAGAGTGATTCCTCTTCAGGCAGCAGCGAGCTGTTGGACTGGCTCAGTTTGTCATTTATTGGCATCCCTAGATTCCCCTGTTGCAGCCCAGCAACTCTACATGAACTGACCTTGACCGTGCTCTTCTCTCTATCTTGAGCAATCATACAGCTGTGCAGTCTCTGCTGACCCCTCATTTTGACTCTGCGTGCTTCACTGTTGGACTTCAGTCTCACCAGCCTTCCTGGACGGTCAAACGCACCATTTTATCTGGACAAGTAACACCACGACGGCTCACTTCAAACTGGGTCTGAAGAATATCTGATCACTCCATCCCTTTTTTTTCCTGGATTGCTACACAGATATAGAGTGGCAGGACCTTTCACTAGCAAAGGAAGGTGGAAATGCAAGATTTCAGTTTATATCAGGTCCAGACTGTAACTTAGGTTGGAAAATCCACCATTGTGTGGTGAAGGCGGTTGTGCTCACAGTGCAGTTCACAGCACCCCTCACACAGTTTCTTTTTGTGATGAGAGGCAGACCCTGGTGAACATGTACTTCAAGGCTGCAAGTCATCCTTCAGGTCCTCTAGAGAATCCTTCTGATACTTCTTTTTATGTGTCCAGCTCACCTGAGGACCCACAGGGCCATTGGCTTCCCCATCAGCGTCCCCCTGCTCTGGCTAAGCTTCTGCCCATGGGACAAGCAGGTGCATGTGGCTACCCACCACTATAGATGATTGTGGATCCAACTACTGGTCCCTGGCCCTGTTGCCTCTCCAGACAAGACTACACTAGGAAGCCCCCATCAGCTACTTGAGTGCCCTCAGGGAGCAGTGAGCATTTCCAGAGGAATTTCATCAGTTTCAGTTCTGCCTTTCTTCTTTTCAAGTTTTGCATATTTCTGATCCTTTGACCTGTCCAATGCTTTCATTTTTACCACCTGTGTAATTGGATTTTACTCTTGATCTGTTGCCCAATTTTTCTGATTTTCTGTTTAGATTTTCAAATTTGGCTCGTGCCCAGCAGTGACACTGTGCAAAAGCAGATTCCTTGGGAAAAGTACAAGAACATAATGTGCACATAGAGACTTTTCCCCTGAAAAATTTCCCAGACATCAAGAATTTGCAGCTCAGGGACTTCCCCAGCCCAAGGTAGTGTTGATGGTTTTAATAACAGGGTTTTTTTCTCTTCCATAAATCTATACTGTTTCTCCTTAAACTGCATGCAAACATTTGGTTTCTGTGACATGGTGTAGCCTGCAGTCCCACAGCTCCTGGTGACGATATCTTGGTTGTGTGAAGAATTGCATCCAGTGTTGGTTGCTTTTGTTTTTAAATGACACCAGCTGGCTTAATTTGATGCCCCAATAATTGTAAGTTCTTGTCCACCCTCTATCAGCCACTTGGTCTGGAAGACCTCTACCGTATCCCCATCAGTTCTCTTTTCCAAACTGAAGAATCCTGGCCTACTCAGTAGCTCCTTCTACAGATGCCCTTCTCTGTCTTTGGTCAGCGTTGCTGTAATTCTCCAAACCTTTCCTAGCTCTGCTACACCCCTATCTGAGATGGGAGGGGGACTGGCTTGTGCCTGGATCTCAACTTAAATCACCATGAAATCAGACTGCTCACAGGCAACAGTTGCTGCTTCTTGCCATTCCTGTTGGCATGAGCTGAGGAAGAACATAAACCATCCAGATACAGATCAGTTGAGCGTTGGTAAAGCTGCAGAGCAATGCTTAGGTCAAGAAGTACAGAAGCTCTAGAAGAGCTGTAAAAGCTGTAAAAGTCAGTCCTCTGGATTATCTGTGATGAGCTGAGGATTTATTTACTCCTTAGCTGATAGCTGGGGAAAAAAGCATCCTTTTCACAGAATAATGCAGCACAATGGGACATGGGAGGAGAGATCTATCTCATGACAGGAGGATGCCTACAATGTGAGTGTGTACATCTGAGCTAAATCACCAGTTTCTCTTTATGGATAATAAGTTTCCAATACACAACAGGCACCTAATTAAGTACAGCTTTCTATAGAAATATCATCTCAAATCTCCTGGATGGTCATCATAGAGAACAGAACATCAGGAATTACTGCTAGAGACCAAGACAGGAAACATATCTGGAATACAGGCGATTCTCTCTCCCCATTGATAGTGAAGATCTAAGAGAATCAGAGCAGGTACTGGGAAATGTGATGAAGATAATCAAAGGCACTGAACGATGGCATTACTAAGGGAGGGCTAGGACTCTTCATCTGGAAGTCCCGGGGTCTGTGAAAAGGATGCAAGCAATTCTTACTCGGGCAGTTGCCAAGCTGACAGTGGTTGTAATTCCTAGCAGCCATGGAAGGGATCACTTGCAACTTGGGCAGTCCAGACACACTCACTACATGCCATGGCCTGGAGTTAGGATTTTTGGTGCAGTCCAAGTATGGCTACTGACACTGCTGTGAGAGAAGGAGTTCAGCAGAAGCAAGAGGATCATGCAACATGCTGGGCCAAAGGTACATCAGGAGTAGTCTTTGAGAACAGGCATGCCATATGACACCCCAAACTCTGAGGATGTCAGGATGTAAGGGAATCACTCAGCTGACATGTGTTGTTCCCGCTATTGAATGAGACAGGGGCCATGGTGACAGATGATGCAGAGAAGGTGGAATTACTGAATGCCTTCTTTGCTTCAGTCTTTACTGCTCAGGCCAGCCCTCAGGAGTCCCAGACTTCACAGGTAACAGAGAAAGTCTGGAGGAAGGAGAACTTTCCTTTGGTTGAGGAGGATCAAGTTAGAGATCAGTTAGGCAAACTGGATATCCACAAGTCCATGGGTCCTGATGGGATGCACCCGCGAGTGCTGAGGGAGCTGGCAGAAGTCCTTGCTGGGCCACTCTCCATCATCTTTGAAAGGTCCTGGAGAACAGGCGAGGTGCCTGGAGACTGGAGGAAAGCCAGTGTCACTCCAGTCTTCAAAAAGAGCAAGAAGGAAGACCCGGGAAACTACAGGCCAGTCAGCCTCCCCTCCGTCCCTGGAAAGACGATGGAACAGCTCATTCTGGGCGTCATCTCAAAGCATCTGGAAGAAAAGAAGGTTATGAGAAGTAGCCAACATGGATTCTCCAAGGGGAAGGCATGTCTGACTCATCTGATAGCCTTCTACGGTGGCGTGACGACAAATAGATGAGGGAAGGGCAGTGGATGTTGTCTACCTTGACTTCAGCAAGGCTTTTGACACTGTCTCCCACAGCATCCTCAAAGGCAAGCTTAGGAAGTGTTGGTTGGTTGGATGAATGGACGGTGGGGTGGATTGAAAACTGGCTGGCAGATAGAGCTCAGAGGGTTGTGATTAGTGGCACAGAGTCTAGCTGGAGGTCTGTGACAAGTGGTGTTCCCCAGGGGTCAGTACTGGGTCCAGTCCTGTTCAACATAGTCATCAGTGACCTGGATGAAGGGATAGAGTGCACCATCAGCAAGTCTGCTGATGACACAAAGCTGGGAGGGGTGGCTGACACACCGGAAGGCTGTGCTGCCATTCAGTGTGACCTGGACAGGCTGGAGAGTTGGGCAGAGGGAAACCGCATCAAGTTCAACAAGGGCAAGTGTAGGGTCCTGCACCTGGGGAGGAATAATCCCCTGCACCAGTACAGGTGAGGGGCTGACCTGCTGGAAAGCAGCTCAGTGGAAAGGGACCTGGGAGTCCTGGTGGACAACAGGATGACCATGAGCCAGCAATGTGCCCTTGTGGCCAAGAAGGCCAATGGCATCCTGGGGTGCATCAAGAGGTGTGTGGCAAACAGGTCACGGGAGGTTATCTTCCCCCTCTACTCTGCCCTGGCGAGGACGCACCTGGAGTCCTGTGTCCAGTTCTGGGCTCCCCAGTTCCAGAAGGACAGGGAACTGCTGGAGAGGGGACAGCAGAGGGCTACAAAGATGATTAGGGGGCTGGAACATCTTTCTTATGAGGAAAGGCTGAGGGACTTGGCTCTTTTTAGTCTGGAGAAGGGAAGACTGAAGGGGGATCTCATCACTGCCTATAAATACTTAAATGGAGGGTGTCGGGAGGATGGGACCAGTCTTTTTGCAGTGGTGCCCAGTGACAGGACAAGAGGTAACAGGCACAAACTTGAACACAGGAAGTTCCATCTAAACATGAGGAGGAACTTCTTTCCTTTGAGGGTGGCAGAGCACTGGAAGAGGCTGCCCAGAGAGGTGGTGGAGTCTCCGACTCTGGAGACATTCCAAACCCGCCTGGACGCCGTCCTGTGCAACCTGTTTTAGGTGACCCTGCTCTGGCAGGGGGGTTGGACTAGATGATCTCCAGATGTCCCTTCCAACCCCAGTGATTCTATGATTCTGTTCCTAATTTTTGTCTTTTGTTACACTAAACACCCTGCCTAGTCCCTGTGAAATGCTGTGGGCAAGCTAGTTTCACTAGCATTAACTGCACTGTTAAGAAGAAGATTATGAAGTATTGCACAAGTTGTGACCTGTCTCTTGGGATGAATGAGCTTCCTATGAGCATGACAGAAATGTGAAACATCACTTAGGTCTTGAGGATGAGACATATTAACTCTGTTCTCCACAGAAGCCAAGAGAGCATTGCATCTGAATCAGAGGAGATGGCTCCGTCTGTGTGGTGGTCCCACTTCCCCATCCACCTCCTCTTCTCAGTGTCTCATTATGCAGTCCCTGAGCAAGGGGCTTGAAAGTATTTGTGCTGGCCCATCTCAAAGCCTTCTTCTGCTGAGAAAGGAAGGAGCTTTTGTTTTGTGGGCTAAGACATGGTCACAAGCCATGGTCATTTCATGGGGTCCTTGACATCCTCTCCGAAGCATGGGACCTGCTGCCAGGATCTCTGATCAGGATAGGGTTGGATGGACTAATTTACAACTTGGACGAAGAGTGGGGTGGGTTTTGCAAAGCCCCTGGGTAGGAAAGTGTGCGTATTGTTTTTGCCAATAGACATGATCAAGATCTGAGTATCAAAAATTCCTACGAAGACAAACTCCAGCAAACACTGAGTGAGAATTTTTCTTTGGTTTTCATGAATCCCTCAAAATACCTTTTCTCCAAAATCTTACAATATATGCCTCTTTCTTGTGAAACAAATAAAGTTGCAACTGAAATTCAATTAAAAACTCCTTGAAATGCCATAGATTAAAAACTGTGTAAACAGTAGTTATGAATTAAGCACTAATACAGATACTTACTCAAATGGCTATAGGACAGTGAATAGAGTAACAAGCAGTTGACTCAGAAAACTATCTGGTTTAGAAGAAATATGGTCATTGTGCCTTAGCAAATGTCCCTAAAACTGCTTTCAAAACAGCACAGATCGAATCAGTTCTGAAATAAAATAATTTAACTGGAGAGAGATCTACAATGACAAGTCCTGAAGCAACCTTACCAGGAACTGGGATAAAGCAACATGCCAGGGCAGAAAGCAACTGTTCTTCTTTCTCCAGTCTTTTATAGGTTTTATTGGCTTACAAACTCCATGAGAAAACTAAGCCTTGGCCTTGCACTGTGCAGTGGAACAAGTGGAGCAGTTAGAACAGCCTTCTCACACATACAGATAGACCCTCTCAGGTACCCTTGCTGCCCTCCTATTTTCTCTGATTTTCCTTCCCCCGGTTTTCCTTCCCCTGATGTCTTGTGCCCTTCTCCTCCCAAATCCTCAGCACATCTGAGCCTCAGCCCTGCCTTTGACAAAGCTTTTTCCATTCCTGCTGTCAGCACAAAGGATTACTTGGCCCATGTGCTAAGCCACCTATACGCCTACTCTTGGGGCTTGCTTCATGCCCACCTCCACCACCAACTTGTCCTCCTCCAGGTCTGCCCAGTGTCTCTCCTGACACCTTCTTCTCTGCTTCGGACACCAACTTACTCTTCATTTCATCCTCCCCCTGACCCAGCTCTTCACCGATCAACCAAACTCCTTGTATTTTTCCCCAACAGTATCTTTACAAATGCACTCTTCACTCCTTGTATGAGGCACCTTCCCTCCCCAGGCTTGGCTCTCTCGTACTTTGTGCCCTAGGTAGAAATTATGGGAAGGGGCCCTGCTACAATGCTACAATGGCTCCCCAAGAAGGAAAAGAGGTCTGGGGACAAGATGACCTCTCATGTTGTCCCCTATGCTGTCCCTTTGACACCTCCTGCTGAAGACTTAATCTCCAGTTGTCCAGCCACTGTGGCTTGGGATGAGAAAAGCAGTAGGTACAGCTAGAGTTGTCCTGCCTTAGCCCGCCACCTCTCTCCAGTTTCCCTTTGCTGGCAGAAGTGGGCAGAACCAAGAAGGACAGGGTGCCTACATGAAAGACCCCTCCCAGGGCATCAGAGCATGCTTAGTTTGCCCAAAACGTTGACCTTTTCTCCTGACAGCTCTTCACTGTGGACATTGCCTCAGCAGGACCGTAATGTGTACAGTCAGCTGTGACTTTATGGCCCCAACTCTAACACTATGAAGCATGGCTGCTCCCTCCATCTACCCTATAGTTCCCACCTCCTCCCCAGATCCTTACATATCATTTGAAATTCCCTGCTTCACACTAGCCAGAAGGCACGATGTCTTCTGCCAACCATAACTCTCCCAATATAAATAGATACTATCAAAGATGTGAAAATCTGGCTGTAGTTGTGACCGTCAAGCTCTATGGGAAGACACCTTCCTCACATCACAGACACTTTCCAGGAGGCACAGATATGTGTGTCTGTGTCCTTTTCCCCACCACTGCTTGCCTACCTCCCTTGGCAGCCCTCAGTAAGCTGGTCTTTCCTTATGTATTATGTCTAGGATTGAAAGGTTCCTACAACAGCACATAACAGTCTTCTGCTAGCACTTCATCGCCTGGATCCTGGCCAGTCCTTTTCATCCTTCCTTGTCAGGTCCTTGTGGGGTTGCATAGTCCTATGGGGTCTATGCCTCTCTCCTTCCTCTACTGGGCTTCAAGGCACGCCTGGGAAGCTGTCCATGCTTCAGGACATCCAAGAACTAACAGAACTACTAGAAGCACTTCATCTGCCACAGCTTTGTTCAGGAGCCACCACCTCTCCTGCCCCCTCTGAGCTACTGGCAGAGGTGCTGCATGAACTCTCTTCTGCCCACCAATGTTCACAAAGTGGACTTCCCTAAGCCAGTTCACTCAGACAGGGAGCAAATATCCAGGCAGTTCCTGTGATACACTGAGGGCTATAGACAGTGCTGAGCACCTAGGAGTGGCTTCTCCATGTCACAGCTTCTCCAAGAGTCTGGGAGAAGAGACCTTGTCTGCTTTAGTACTCAAGGGTTTGGGGACTGGTGCACCAGAGCACCTGAATTTGCAGAGCAAGTTCCAGCAGGAGGACTGCAGAGGCTGCACTGTAGCTGCCTTCTCCAAAGACATCAAGACTTGATTGTGATACTGGTGAATACGGATGTTGTTCTCCATGGACTCAATGCTCTTAAAGGTCCCTTCCAACCTAGGTGATTCTATGATTCTACGATTCTATGTCTTTCCACTCTCAGATCTGGAGGCAGGTGGCTGCCTTCTTCCTGAACTGCTCCCATGGTCTGGTGGTGCCTGGCTGGGGACGTCTTGGCACTGTAGTTGAAAACTGCATCTGAAGAATATTCCCAGATGCAGAATTGCATTCTCTAATGTGCTCTCAGCAAATATGAATATCCATGCTTCCTTGATGCCCAGGCTTCTATCCTCTGAATGCTGTCACACTAGCAAGAAGTGAGTCAAGGAATGGGAGGGTCATCAAGAGTAACCCCCCACTCCCAGGCATTCCTATACAATTTGGTGAAAAAGAGCATCAAAAGACATTCTTATGCAAACACTCCTAAACACGGGTAACAAAATCAGCAAGTCACTGTCGCACCTAATGAGCCTGGCCAAGAGGAGAAAAGGAGAAAATCTTCTCAGAGGAGTAGGCAAAACGGAATTTTGCTGCTTCTTGAATATTTGAGCAACAAGGTTAATGAATGAGGCTGCAGCAGAGCAGGTTCAAAGGGAACGCTGTGTCAGTAGTGTCCTAGGACAGTGAGGAGTACTAGATGATGGGACGCTCTGTGAGGGGTGAATACAGTTGGGTTGCATGTCTTCACCCCATTTTTCATGGTATCTGAGACTCCCACCTTAACCTCTTCATGAAGCCACAGATTTTTCTGACATGCAGCCACGTACGTTCCTCTGCTTCCCTTCCCAAACAACAACCCTATTCAACGTCCTGTACCTCCATGGTTGAAGGGGTATGGCCCAACTCAAGACAGAGCACCGGAGGAGTGCAGGGCTTTCTTTTCTTACTATGGTAGGACTGGTGTGAGATGTTGACTGTTAATGCTGTCTTACTTACCTTAGTCCCTAAAATCAACAGTCCTTGCAGCAGGGTTGTGCAGGCAGGAGGCCCATGTCTGTTATCCAGGCAGAGGCATGGTTATAGAGATGCTTTGCCCTGGGAAAGTGCCAAGAGCCCCCACATAGGAAAACAAAAAGAAGAAGCCCAAGTACATACTGGAGAACAACACTGGTCTCAGTAGTAGAGAACAGGTCTCAGCAGTACTCTCCCCATCATGAGATGTCTGAGGACACTGCTGCAGGGATGGGAGTAATTACAGATTCAGCTGGAGTTCTCTAAATTTTGGACATTAGGAAAAAGTTCTTCGCTGAGAGAGTGGTCAGTCACTGGAAGGGACTCCCCAGGGAAGTGGTTATGGCACCAAGCCTGTCAGAGTTCAAGGAGCATCTGGACAACCCTCTTAGTCATGTGGTTTAGTGTTAGGTAGTCCTGGGAGGAGGAGGGAGTTGGACTCGATGATCCTTATGGGTCCCTTCCAACTTGAGATATTCTATGATTCTATGGTTCTAAGTGTCACTAGGAAGTGCTACAGTTCACAACTTTGCACAGACCTTTACACTGTTTGCAAAGCAAACTTCCCAGGTAGGCAACCTGATGGAGGAGGGTGTGAAATACAGCAGTGCACCACCAGCTTGGAAAAGTTGCCATTGTCATTTATTGCCATTGCCATTGTCACCTGGGTAGATTGGTTTCATGTGGCTATCTGCCTATCTAGAGCCCTACCACATATGTGTCTCCATAGTCCCGTGATTTTATGGAATGTTTTCAGAGCATGGGGGTTGTGCCTTCCTGACATTTGTCCCAGTGGCCACTACTGGGTTCTGGAAATTTGTTGTTGAGTTTCACTATGAAAGTTTGTGTAATTGCACTTCGGAGGATCAGGCTGGGCATTAAACAATGCTGGCCCTGGAGGGTTGTGCATCCACAGGACAAATGCCCAGAGATGTGTGGGGATCTGCATCCTTGGAGGTCTGCAGGACTTGGCTGGACAAAGTCACAGCCATCCTTATCCAGATTTGACAGCAACCTGTCTTGGGACAGGAGGTTGGCCTAGAGACCTCCAAGGGGTCCTTCCCACCAACATTTCTACGAGATGTTTGCTTGTGCAATGCATGTTTGGTTATATGTGTCTGTGGGAACGTGCTCCAGGCCAGGCGTTGGGGTGCCAGATTCAAGTCCAAGTTGGACGGGGCTTTGAGCAACCTGGTCTAGTGAAAGGTGTCCCTGCCCATGGCGGGGAAGTTGGACTAGATGGTCTTCAAGGTCCCTTCCAACTCTAACCGTTCTATGACTCTATGATTTTGTGATCTACCTGCGATGTCCATGAACATTAGAGCCATTGGCAGCGAGCCCAAGCAGAAGCAGGAGTGCGTTGGGTGGATGCTGGGTGCCCGGGCGCAGCAGGTGCCTCTTCATCTTTTCCTTAAGGCATCGGTTTACTTCCCTGCACCAACAGCTGCCCGCAGCCGTGCGGTACTGCCCAAGGCAG
Organism: Burhinus oedicnemus; assembly: GCA_008921705.1. NCBI lineage: Eukaryota > Metazoa > Chordata > Aves > Charadriiformes > Burhinidae > Burhinus > Burhinus oedicnemus. The sequence goes on along the minus strand of VFFE01006586.1, from coordinate 133,982 downwards.
CAGCGAGGCTTGGAAGTGGGATGCTCCCTTCCTGCATCCACCGTTGTTATTCCCTATGGCACCGCGGAGGATCCCAGAGCCTGGTGCGGAGACTGCCGCGGTCTGTGAGCCCACAGAGCCCAAGGGCAGCCCGCAGGGATGGAGGGACTTGGTGGGACGCGACCCGGCACGGCATTCCCGAGGGCTCGAGGGGCCGGCGGGTCCCCAGGGAGCCCCGGGGGTGCCCGGGGCCGTCCGCCACGGCGTCGCCGGCGGCTGTGGGACGGGACGGGACGGGACGGGACGGGAGGAGGGGGCCGCCCCGCCTCCCGCTTAAAGAGCCGCGGCGCCGGGCGGCCGCGCAGCCAGCTGCGGAGCGGCACCGGCCGGCACCATGCGCTCCGCCGCCCTCTGCCGCATCCTCCTCCTCCTCCTCCTCCTCCTCCTCCTGCCTCCGCCGCCCGCCGCCGCCTACTTCGGGTCAGCGCCGCCCGCGGGGCCCCTGGCACCGCCTCCGCCCCGGGCAGAGCGGGGAGGGAGCGCGCAATGTCCGCGGGGCAGCGCCGAGGGACCCCGGGGAGGGAGCGCGCAATGTCCGCGGGGCAGCGCCGAGGGACCCCGGGGAGGGAGCGCGCAATGTCCGCGGGGCAGCGCCGAGGGACCCCGGGGAGGGAGCGCGCAGTGTCCGCGGGGCAGCGCCGAGGGACCCCGGGGAGGGAGCGCGCAGTGTCCGCGGATGCTCAGCTGGGAGGAGGCGCTGAGGACCCGCGGGGTTGCTCGGGCCCCGGGGAGGTCCTGGCCGGCTGGGTGCCCGGGGCGGTGCGGGAGGGGGTCCCGGCCGGCCCGATGCGCTGCCGCCGGGGGGGGGGCGCTGTGGAGGAGAGGGGTGGGAAAAGGGGCGAGGGTGCTGGGGGTCGGCAGGAACTCCCGCCGTGCTCCCGGGCACCCCGGAGAGGGGGGACGGGGGGGAGCACCCACGCGTGCAAGGGTGGGACGGAGGAACGGAGTTGAAGACGCTCTTATCTGGGAGCAATAGGGAGAAAAACCGGCTTTCTTATACTGCTTGAGCTATGCTCCGTTTCTGTTCAGGCTGTGAAATTAGCCCCGGATAATGGCTTTGCTACCTCTCTCCAGGCTGCTTCCCCGGAGGGAAAAAGGTGGGAGGAGGGGGCTGGCAGAGGGAGCCGGGGCTCCGCAGGGACGTGCGGGGGACATGCGGGTGCTGCGGGGCTCCCCGGGGCGGCGGGGGCTTCGAGCCAGCCCAGGGAGGGAGCGTGTGCTGGGGCATGGAGAGGCAGAGCTGATGCTCCAGCCTGGGACACTGCGCAGGGTCATATGGGCGCGATTGTCCCTGGGTGCGTGTGCTCCCCTCACGTTATAGTTTTCCTGGGTGAAAGGCGAAGATGGGTTTTTAGCAGGATTTAGCAGAATTTCCTGTGAAGAAGTGTTTTATTTTGTTTTGTGTTTTGTTTTGGTTTTTTTGTTTTGTTTTCTAAGCAAGCTGCTTCTCAGACAGGTTTTCAGACTCTTACGGTAACCAGAGCTGTTAGTTCAGGTATCACAGTGCGTGCAGCAGGAGAGACATAAACATTAATACATTCAGACACTGCTGTGAGTGATTGTAACAGGGCAGATCTGTGCTGACTTGCACTTGTGGAGGGTCTTGGTCCCTCTCTACTGATCCTCCCATCACATGCCAGACGCTTCTTCCTACATTTGCCTGCAAGTGTCTGCTGGCTTGGCACGACTTATCTAGGACAATGATCGCTATTTCATTTCTGTTGGAAAGCTTCCTTAAAACAGCTGGATTTGAAGTTTATTAATTGTATCATTTAGCCTACCTTGTATCTAAGCTTCTGCTGACAGGGGAGGACTCTACCTTTCTTGGTCATTCATAGCGTGTATATACGCATACTCTATAAAAGACTTGGGTTACAGTGAGCGTTTGGCTTTCCAGGCACGTGCACATGATTGTACTCAGTGGAAGTGAAAATGTTTGTGCTTCCCTTTCAGACAACCGACACAAAGCAGTTACTGACTATTGCTCTGTTGTTAAAGCAACCTGAATGATTCTTCATTTTGTGACAATGATCTGTTTGGTATGAGCTGCTTTCTGGGCATACGAAATCTGGATGTGCTGCCTTTTGACAATGCTTAGCTTAGGAACTCAGGCTGTAGATTCACTTTTTTTTCAGTTTTTTTCCTTGGGGATTTCACACAGGTGTGCCCTGTGTATTCACAGAATCCTAGACTGGTTTGGGCTGGAAGGGGTCTTAAAGACTATCCAGTTCCAACCCCCCTGCAGGGACACCTCCCACTAGACCAGGTTGCTCCAAGCCCCGTCCAACCTGGCCTTGAACACCTCCAGGGATGGGGCAGCCACAGCTTCTCTGGGCAACCTGGGCCAGTGTCTCACCACCCTCACAGTCCAGAATTTCTTCCTGAGATCTAATCTCAATCTCCCCTCTTCCAGTTTGAAGCCATTACCCTTCGTCCTGTGGCTCCAGTCCCTGATCAAGAGTCCCTCCCCAGCTTTCCTGTAGCCCCTTTAGGGACTGGAAGGGGCTATAAGGTATTCTTACCTCTTCATTGAAAAATCAGAAGAATGAATACAAGAAGAAAACTGAAGTCTAAGAACTCAGCAAGTATTTGGTGATGATTAATAATGCGTTACATGGGTGCTTTCAAACACAAATTGGAGTCAATAAGCTAGAGAGGAACTTGAATATTTTAGAAGTCCTGATGTGAAAGCCTGATATGGCTCAGTTTGGGAGAAAAATAATCTCATATCTGAACAACTACTGAACAGGAGGGGCCCTTAGACTGTGTTTCAGTGGTCTCCTTCTAAGCTTTGCTGAGTAGGAGAGACTTAGGCACATGAGCCAGATCTTGGCTTTCCAAACAATTAAGAAAACCTTGCAAAGGTGTAATAAAAGCGAAGGAGGCTTTTGGGTGGCTATCTGCAGAGAGAGGACTGGAGCTCTTACTGTTGTTTACAGTGGATTTGGCAAAGATGAAGTATTGCTGTTTTGACAATGGTGAAGAAAATACCAAGTTTGATTCCATCAGGACAAAGGTAAGGCAAGAGCTGTAGAGAGTAGTCCACCAAAAATGGTCCAAGGGCCCAGAAAAGATGAAGATCACCTATAAATATATAAAACGAAGTCTTGCCAGAGTGAACACAGCCTTACAATGGAGAAATAATCATAGAATCATAGAATAATGGCAGCTGCAGACAGATCTCAGAAGACCACATTCTCAATATCTGAGGTTGTTTGGCCACCTGGTGTCAGCGCATTGGCTATGCTTGAACAGGCTTTCAACTGCCAGTGCTGAGTCTGCAGAGGGGTAAATTGCTTTTAAGAAAGAAGGAGAAAGTAAGCTCTGCATGAAATGTGGTCCAGCTGTTGTTCAGGTTGTGTTGGGCTTGCCTGGCTTATTAGATGCAGGAATCCAGGAGCGGCTGTCTCCCTTGCATATAGACAGCACACACCTCCTCATTTGCTGTGTGCTTGTTTTGTTTTGACCTTTGCTTCAATATTCCCCCATGCTGCAGCTTCCTGTAAAGTATTCCCTCCTCACCTTAGCTGTGCTTTTTCTTTCAGGATGCGCAGCTCCTCGGGTGGGTGTCAGTCTCTCTAGACCTCATTAAAAGCTCTCAGCCTCCTGTTGCCTTCTCAGGGGCTGTGTTTCACAAAGTGGAAAGTAGATTAGGATGTGCTGGAGGGCAAAGAGCGCCTCACAGGGTTGAAGAGGGCAGTAATTGCCCTCTTCCTAGAGTTAGGTCAGGGCAGAATTCAGAAGAAACCCACCTCAGGTAGGATGTTGTTGGGTAGGCAGAAGCAACAAACTCAATTAAAACCTTCAACTGGGGAGACCCCAGGGAGCAGGCTGCAACATGTCTCATTCATGGGCCAGTTTGGCCTGGGCTCTGTGGGCAGCTGGATCTGCTGGAGCATTTCTTTATAACTCATCGTGAAATACCTGTGGTAGGTACAGAGGCGCCAGGCTTCCTGCAATTTCACATGATGTGCTGTCTTGATTCACAGCTCCTCTTAATTCAGCCTACCTGTGTCCTCTGGATGTACTGCTAGTTCTGCTCCCATCTATGTCAGTGCACAACTGCTGCTTGTTTCATGATGGAAGAATTTTTTTGGGGCCCTTAGAGAGTAAAAATAATGTGGAACTTGCAGGTATATTGAAGCTTGGGCTTGCATAGTTTTGAAAATAGCAGGAAGTGTCAAATGATATCTTAATGTTAATATGAGTACCTCTATATTTCTAGAGATGCTTTGTAAGCATCTCTAGATGCTTACAAAGTAAGCTTTGGTTTCACCCAGTTACCTACATTCTTACATTTTCTTATCATAGAATCATCTGGGTTGGAAGGGACCTTTAAGATCATTGAGTCCAACCATCAACCTACCACTGCCAAACCCACCACTAACCCGTGTCCCTCAGCACCACCTCTACTCGTCTTATAAATACCTCCAGGGATGGCAATTCCACCACTTCCCTGGGCAGACTGTTCCAATGCTTGACAACCCTTTTGGTGAAGAAATTTTTCCTAATATCCAATCTAAACCTCCCCTGGCACAACTTGAGATCGTTTCCTCCTGTCCTATCACCTGTCCCTTGGGAGAAGAGACCGACCCCCACCTGGCTACAGCCTCCTCTCAGGTAGAGAGCGAGAAGGTCTCCCCTCAGCTCCTTTTCTCCAAGCTGAACAACCCCAGTTCCCTCAGCCGCTCCTCACAAGACTTGTGCTCCAGACCCCTCACCAGCTTCCTTGCCCTTCTCTGGACACGCTCCAGCACCTCAATGTCTTTCTTGGAGTGAGGGGCCCAAAACTGAACACTGTATTCGAGGTGGGGCCTCACCAGTGCCAAGTTTGGTAACTTTTTTATTGCAGCCTTTCCCTCATATATCTAATTGACCAAATCTACTACAAATAGAGACTCTGCTGTCCAGTTCTGACTGCTCCTGGAAAGATTTCTGAAGATATTTTTCTTCCTGTTGAGCCCATAAATTAAATGCCCATATTACTTACAGGCTGCATAATCATTCGTCAAAGTACATTTTGCATTGTCAGTCACACAGAATACTGGGATATTTAAAAAGAGTATATTGGCAGAAAGAGAGCAGAAATGGAGAGGGAAAGCAACTTTCAGCTGACGGAGTCTGTAGATGGAGTCTGTAGTGATTGCCACAGCAGAGACGATGTGGGACTACAGATGCATTGAATAGGTAAGGGCTTTTCATGGATGCTCTTCGATTATCTTCAGTTCCCAGATTCTCTTTAGTCAGTATCTCAGGGTATCATATTTTCTAAAAAAGTCTTCCCACTGGGTGTTGAGTGTTTCCTGTAGGGAACACTCCAGGAAACGTGGCCAGTCCAGAGTTAGACTGAAAAACTATCTCCCATGTAATGAGTGAGCGGATGGCTGGCCTGGGTTGGACGGTCAGCAGGAGGGAATGCACTGCCCCTGAAACCAAAAGCTGCATGGAGATATTTCTGTGATTGAGTTGAGAGGTGGAAGGATTTAAACCAAGCATGTTCAGACTGTGCAAGCCCAGAGCAGATAAGGACGAACAACCTAGTGCAGTTAGAGTACCTCTGCTGTGCGGACAGGCTGAGAGAGTTGGAGGTGTTCAGAATGGAGAAGAGAAGGCTCCAGGGAGAACTTAGAGCCCCTTCCAGTATCTGAAAGGGGCCTACAAGAAAGCTGAAGAGGGACTTTTTACAAGGGCTTGTAGTGATAGGACGAGGGGTAATGGATTCAAACTGAAAGAGGGGAGATTTAGATGAGATCTTAGGAAGAAATTGTTTCCTGTGAGGGTGGTGAGACCCTGGCCCAGGTTGCCCAGAGAAGCTGTGGCTGCCCCATCCCTGGAGGTGTTCAAGGCCAGGTTGGACGGGGCTTGGAGCAACGTGGTCTAGTGGGAGGTGTCCCTGCCCATGGCAGGGAGTTGGAACTAGATGATCTTTAAGGTCCCTTCCAGCCTAAACCATTCTGTGATTCTATGGTTTTATGATTCAGTTAGAGTGACCCAAGTCAAGCAGTGCATAGGCACTAATTGCAATGGTTCCCAGCTAACCTCACACCAGGTTACACATACCTCTCATCCCAAAACGGCCAGCTCTTCTGATGTGAGATTTTTATACGCTGTTCTCTGTGGAGAATTCTTTTTAAAAACCGAGTCTGTATGTGGATACAGCCGTTGCTGTTCCCAAAAAGGGTTTGCAGCAAGCAGAAGAGCCCATTTCCAAGGATTCCAACTCATAACCTCCCTTAAACCTCACTTGAGTTTTTAATTCAAGCTGTTTTTCTTTGTGAGGAGCAGAAAGCTTGACAGAAAACCCAGAGGATAACAGGTATAAAAGCACCTGCCCTAGGGTCTGAAATGACAACTCTGATGGAAAAAGGTAAAAAACCCTTTGAGATCAATAGTTTATCCCGAGATGCTGCTTTGGGGATTTCTGCCATCTTCTCTGTAGAAAGCACGTGGTACAAAGCATGGGAGACCATCCCACGTAGTCAGGACAGCACAACACTGCTGCTGGCTGTCCATTTGTCCAGGGACAAATGTTGAGTATTAAATAGTGTTGCTTCTGAAAGGCTTAGAACTATTCCACTGAGCTGCCAGGGCGAGAGGAGAGCTGAGGACCCGTTGTGCACCGTAGTGGCCTTGATGTGATCTGTCACTGTCCCTTATTCTCTCAGCCTTTCCCGAATGCTTGTTGCAGCTATCTGTGGGGTGTGGATATTTCGGTGGAACATGAAAGGGCTGTGAAATCAGATATGGAGTACTGTTGTGGCTCCTTTTGATTTTTCCCCTTACTTGGGAGAGGTAGGAAAGGCATATTTTTAGGGGGTTTTAAGACCTTTCAAATCCAGAGGACATTGGGCATTGCACAGGAACAGGCTCTCATTAAAAGTCTCTTAAGCAGCTGGAATGTGGCTGGAAGGAGATTAAAGGAAATAGATGAATTTAGCAAAGTGCTTAGAAAGAAAAGCAGAGAGAAATAAAAGTTTGAGATCCTTATTGTTCTTTCAGATTGCTAGCAGGTGTGCATTAATTCAAAGAGTTTACTTTTTTTGCTGTATGATCTGTAGATAATAAACTCTAAATCATCTAAAAATGATGTACAGTTTGCCTAAATGCAAATATCTGCATATTTTATATTTAATCTTGTAAGAATGTTCCCGCACTGTGATCTTGATCTGATCCTGTGTTAGTTTTACCCTAATAAAACACAGTCATAGTTAATATAGACAGAGCCTGCAAGTCTCTACTCATATGGGTAATCTTAGCTGTGCCTGTTACGACGCTGAGAGTGGCTTCTGCTCCCAGCTGTGCCACTGCTTAACTGCATGACCTTGGGCAACTCCTTTAATTTTTCTGCTTACTTTTCTAAATTGAAAGTTATGTGAGACACTAGTTTTGAGAGTTGTGTCTGTGCACCAATCTTGTGCAATGAATCCCAATCTCTGTAGGAGCCCCCAGGCACATCGGTATAATTTTTGCATGCTGACAGTCACATGTCTTAGGTAACGAGTCTGATAGTTCACATGAGGGAGAATTTCACAGAAAGGTATATTCCAGGTAGCTTTAGTCACATGTCTTAGATTAACCAATTTACTGCTCATTTTTTTTACTTCTCAATGCATTATTTCCATTGGGTTATTTCCATCCTCCATTTCTAGAGGAAAACCCAGTTACTTTGTGTGTTGCAAGTTTAGATATTCACAAATAATAATAAAAAAGAAGTATTGAGTAAGTTTGCCTTGTCAACCAGCTGTATTATCTCTGTCAGAATTTAAAGTATTGTCGGATCCCATTTTAGAAAGTGTTTTGCATGGAATAGAATCATAGAGTCATAGAATGGTTTAGGCTGGAAGGGATCTTAAAGATCATCTAGTGCCAACCCCCCTGCCATGGGCAGGGACACCTCCCACTAGACCAGATTGCTCAAAGCCCCGTCCAACCTGGCCTTGAACACTTCGAAGCTTTTGCTTTGCATAGTGTAAAAGATTAATTAGACTCGGTATCTTTGCTCTGTGTGTGGTCCCAGGCTGTATTTGCTGTGCACTATCGCCTTTGCTCTGAAAATGGAATCAAATTCTTCAAAGGTTGTTTTTATGGTGCCTATCGTTATCATTGGCCACTGGCGGGTCTTACAACATCCTTGAGATAATCCCTGTCCAAGACTGTAGGAAGAGCTGTCTTGGGTCAGACCAAAGGTTCATATAGCTTCACAACTGGTTTTCAACACTGGGTAATAATGAGCACGAAGGCAAAAGCATAAAAAGGAATAGGATAGCAGATAGTGATATTGTCTCAGAATACTCTCCAGCTTCTGACAGTCTGTACCTCAAGAATTTCCTGTGACAAAGTATCTTCATACTTAATGGTCCCTTATGAATTTTTCTTCCATGATTTTGTATGAATACATGCATACTTTAACATCCCTAGTGTCCTGCATTAAGAAGGGCTGCAAGTTTAACTACTGCCTCTGTACCTCATTTCATCTATTTTTAGTCTATTGATTAATAAGTTAATATAATTCCCCCTGGTTCTTGTATATCAGAGGTAGGAAGGAAAAATCTTTCTTTACTCACTGGCAGATCAGTCATTATTTTACAACCCTGTGTTCTCCTTGTATTCCTTATTCTCCTAGTGGAAACTGTGGAAGATATCCAGTCTATCTGTCATCATACACAACCTATTTTGGAAATCTGTCAACTTTACAAGTCCAAGTAGACCGTAGCATCTGGCTTATCCTTGGTCTTTCTGTTCAATGATTCCTTCAAAGACCTCTAGTAGGTTTATGAGGCATGACTAATTTCTACGGAAGCTGTGTTGACTCTTCTCCACTGTTCTCTGTTTAACCCATGCCTGCTAATTCTACTGGATTCTTAGACTTTCTAACAACTTTCCCAGTACAGCTCTCTGCTGTGCTGTGTAGATCATCACATCTCTCCTAAAAATTTGAAGATACCTTTGCCACCTTTTCTCTCTTTTACACTCATGCAGTTTTAAGCAATATCTTTTGCACCACATTTTCCTTCCTGAGTCTGCACTCCGATGTGAATATTTTGACATCCGGTGAGCTACAGAAGAGCACACAGTCTTGACTTTACAGTTGCTACTTGAGGAAATGCATCAAAGCCCCTGACAAACCTGGGAGAGCTCAATAGCCCTTAGTTAAATTGTGTCTGCTTAAGGTCTGAATTTCTGAATTTAGCTTTCATCCTATGGGTCTTGCTTGCTGTTTACCACTAGACTAAAGCATTATCTACTGTATCTCTTCCCCATGAGAAGGGATTAATGGATTTTAGGCCAATATCCTAGCCCATTGGGATAAGCATGTATCATGACAAGAACAAAAAGTGAGCAGTTATCTTGCAATTATCTCTTTTATCCCCAGTTGAGGTCATGCTATTGGACTCCTTTGGAAACAAAGCCACCAAGCCTCTACACTACAGCTCCTGCTGCTTCTGAAGCCCCCGTGAAAAGGAAGGGCTGAGAGATGATCACATCTTTCATAGGAAGATGACGACTAGTCTAAATAGTCAGCAAAGGTACTACTGCTGTCTCAAAAATATCTGACAAGGGATGAATGCTGGTTTAGCTGGGATGGAGGACACTAAAATAAGGATGGAGCCTGGCAGGAGGGGGACTATCTTTGTTCTGAGAAGGGATTTTTGGGAGTTAAGATGCTTGGCAAGTGTAGTAGTTCTGTTGGTATGTGGACAATCCGTAGCTTGGTATACAGGAGTTTAGTAGAATTGCGTATGTGGCTTTCCAGCAGCAAGCAATTTCGCTGCTGTTATATGAGGCTCTTAAACTCTTTTTTCCAGTGTCAGTTTCTTTTTCCTTCTCCCTGTGCTGTCAAGTTGGGAAACTTTGCTGCATCTGAGCACAGATACTGCACGGCAAATGGAGAATAACCACATCTCACATTTAACTTGTTGATGAGTGTACTTTCTTGGGATGTGAGTGCTGGAATCCCACTACCAAGCAAAGTCCAGGTCTCTGACTCTCTGAGTGAGTGTTGTTGCTCCCCCAGCTGATGTAACAGCAACACCTTTTCCTGAATCCAGCATTGTCCCAGTGAGTTAGGTACAGTCTGAACATCCCTAGGAAGTCAGACTTTTGTTGACATCTAAGCCTCTCCTTGCCCATGCTGGAGTTGGCATACCTTGATCTTCTTGAGCTTCAGAGGTTGCGCAGAGCATGTGCTTATGCACCCAGAGCAATGTAACTCCAATGAACACGTATATCAGTTTTCAAGCACCACAGTGAGTCAAGCTTGTTCATCACGTGCTGTTCTCACTTACTTGGGTCAATCTTGTGTCCCTCACCACAGTTCCTGCAGCTCAAGACAGCCATGTCTGCTAGGATGGCTGTTGCTGCCCTCTCTGTGCAGTGTTTGACCCCAGATAGGGCTTTGAACTGTGCCGTCTGAATTGCTCTCTGAAGCTCATCAGGCTGTGTGAATTCCAGTTTCCTGGGCTGAACCTGACCCCAAATATCTGCCTCTGCTTGCAGTATTGCCTGTTTCTCTCTTGGCTCTCACTGGAACAGTTCACCAGTGACAATGGGATTAAGAGATTGTTCTCACTCACTTGGTTTCTAAAGTTTAATACTTGCTGTGTGATTCACAATGATTCCTTGGTTCTTGGTTAGTTTGCAGGTCTCTGGATAGTTGCCATGTGTTAGTTAATCACGCTTGTGCCTAATTACAGACATGTGAGTGCATCTGGAGGTTGTAGGGTACTGTGAGAATGAATGCAGAAGTGCTGCAGGGTTAGGTTGGCTGAATTGTGCTGTAACTCCCATGCCTGGGTAGACTGAATTGACTACAGAAAGATCTAGACAACTAGCTTGGATCCGCCTGGAGAAGAGAAGGCTCCGGGGAGACCTTAGAGCCCCTTCCAGTATCTGAAAGGGGCCTACAAGAAAGCTGGAGAGGGACTTTCTACAAGGGCATGTAGTGACAGGATGAGGGGTAATGGATTCAAACTGGAAGATATATTAGATCTCAGGAAGAAATTTTTCACTCTGAGGGTGGTAAGACACTGGCCCAGGTTGCCCATTGACTGCCCCATCCCTGGAGGTGTTCAAGGCCAGGTTGGATGAGGCTTTGAACAACCTGGTCTAGTGGGAGGTGTCGCTGCCCATGGTAGGGGTTTGGAACTAGATGATCTTTAAGGTCCCTTCCAACCTAAACCATTCTATGATGATTCTACGATGATAAATAGATGTCTATAAAGTATGCAGAGGACTAAAATTGCAGCTGACGTGCTTGACTTGCATCCTCCATAGTGAAGATTATACCCCTTATAAGAGCATGGTCTTACTCGAACAGCTGAGTATTCGGAATGTCTTTTGTGGAGCCAGGGAAGTTTTCAGTTTGGTCACCTCCATCGGTTAAAATTCTTTACTTGTGAACGGGAGTGTGGTAGACAACGTGGACACTTGTCATGTTCACTGACAGACTTTCCTCTTCTCTCTCTCTGGTGGCACAGCCAGGCATTTGCTGTGCAGAAACATACACCTGGGAACATGACCAGTCAGACCTGGTCAGATAATTGAGCTGCGAAAGAGCTGTGCTTTTATAAGGAACCTGATAATGGTGCAGAGGGGAAAAATATCACTGCTGTGAGGAATTGCTTATAGAACCATAGAATGGTTTAGGTTGGAAGGAACCTTAAAGATCACCCAGTTCCAATCCCCTGCCAGGGGCAGGGACACCTCCCACCAGACCAGGTTGCTCAAAGCCTCATCCAACCTGGCCTTGAACACCTCCAGGGATGGGGCAGCCACAGCTTCTCTGGGAAACCTGGGCCAGGGTCTCACCACCCTCACAGGAAACAATTTCTTCCTAAGATCTCATCTAAATCTCCCCTCTTTCAGTTTGAATCCATTACCCCTCGTCCTGTCACTACATGCCCTTGTAAAAAGTCCCTCTCCAGCTTTCTTGTAGGCCCCTTTCAGATATTGGAAGGGGCTCTAAGGTCTCCCCGGAGCCTTCTCTTCTCCAGGCTGAACACCCCCAACTATCTCAGCCTGTCCTCTAAGCAGAGGGGCTTCAGCCCTCGGATAATCTTTGTGGCCTCCTCTGGACCCACTCCAACAGGTCCATGTCCTTCTGCTGTTGGGGGCTCCAGAGCTGGACACGGTATTCCAGGTGGGGTCTCATGAGAGCAGAGTAGAGGGGCAGAATCACCTCCCTTGTCCTGCTGGCCACGCTGCTTTTGATGCAGCCCAGGATACGGTTGGCTTTCTTGTTTGGCTTTGTACTAGCCTCCTAACTGATCTCCATCTCCATCTGGCTCGGTTTGCTCAAGCGCTGAGCTGTGCAGGGAAGATGATGTAGAGTTGCTGTGCCATTGGTGGGGGGGCCAGCAGCCAGATGGTCTTTGTAGACGTGCTTCAGAGATTGCTCCTGATTGCATCCCTCCCTGTCCAGCTTTGCTCGTCTGACTCCCACGCTCACTTGGTGGAGCAGCACAGCCCAGTTTGCCTGACTGGGGGAGGGGAACAAGAACCAACTGGCTCACCTGTTTGTCCATGTTGAACGACCTGTGGACTTGCAAAGAAAACCACAGTGTTTGGGGGAGGGGAGGCGTAGTCTGCAAATGTTAATGTTGGGGCTGAGATGTGTCCAGATATAAAGGTTTAGGAGGTTTCCATTTATCTGTCTGGTTTTGGTATTTTTTGGGGTTGGGGGGTTGATGCACTCTGTGATTCCTACCTGTTTGGTAACCAGGAGCGGCACTCGTGATCAGTGTTGTGCAAAGGCATGATTCTTCCCAGCTTGTTTGCAGCCCTCAAATCTTGCATCAATGTAAAATAATTTCTGTGTGTTTTCAAGCATCCTAAAGATATTAAGGGAGATACATTTTGCAAGAAAAATATTGTTTTGCCATGAAAAGTAAAACCATTTGTCTCAAAAATTTGTGACATTTGTCAGCTGAGTCACATATAAACACATTGCATTTGGCAATACATTTTCAGTTGACCTTTCCTTTATTTTTTCAGCAAGAAAATATTTTCCAGAAAAAGTTGTGCTAGCTCTAGAAGGGTGGCCATTGATAATGTCTCTTTATTGGTCTTTCGTAGCTCTGTCTAGTGCTATGGCACCAGTGCACACAAACCCCTGAAAGGACGTGGTTAATGCTTTATGGAGCTAGCACGGAGCTGTGACATACAGTGACCCGCAGCACCACTGAGTAAAACAAATCTCTGTATGTGATGGTGAACGTACTGCGAAGGAAACAAAACTGCAGGGGCGTAAACATGGGCTCTCCATGGAGTCAAGAAAACTTCCCACCCGAGGTCGCTGGTGACAACACACACGCGTTTCTTCTTTCTCCCCACAGCATTAGTCTGCTACTTTGCCTTGGTGGAGATGGGATACTAGATCTAATCAATCTATATTGATTAATCTTCTAAGCTGGTAAAGTACCCTGGCCAGCAGCCTTCTGAATATCTTTCCCTCTGATCTTTTCTCTTCCATGACTGCCATCTTCCGTAACTCACTGGTTTTTCCGCTTTCTTTCAGCTTGACTGGGAAAGAAGCTCTGACCCACTTCCCATCCCTGGGACCCTCCACAAACTCTGCCCAGGGGAAGGTCCATGTGAAGCAGTGTGACTTGCTGAAGCTGTCCCGCAAGCAGAAGAGGCTTTGCCGCAGGGAGCCTGGCTTGGCCGAGACCTTGCGGGATGCCATCCGCCTTGGCATCATGGAGTGCCAGTACCAGTTTCGCAGCGAGCGCTGGAACTGCAGCCTGGAAGGACGGACCAGCCTGCTGAAGCGAGGTACAAGGTAGTCTTGTGTTTGCAGTATCAAGTCTCAGTCAGTGCTGTAGACCCTGGAACACGGATCTCAAATTAAGCAAAGTGGGGCAGTGACCAAGGAGTGCAGAGATCATCTGTTTTGCCTCAGAATGCGACCTGTGCAGTTTTTTTGCCACAAAATATGCTTTATCCTCATCTTTTCATGCATGGTTTATCATGAATTGAAAAGCAGAAGGAAGTTCACACCCTTGGCTTGTGGATTTTAGTCTGAGACCAGAGTTTCCTAGACTGACTGTCTTCCTTGGCTGGCAATCAGGGATGATGCTGTGAAAAATAAGGGTTTAGTGCTTTATGTCAAGGGACATTTTAAGAAAACATTCTTTTTAGCTTTTTGCATATTTTCATATGTAAATCTCTGTTGTTCTCAGATACAGAATTTAATCCTAATATACTGTTTGAAAAACCTATTTATCAGCCTTAAGTCATTTCAGTGCATGTTTACAAATAGCTCCTCAGACTCTTTTGCACATATTTGGAGTTTCTGCAGAAGTTCACACAGAGTGGGCACGAAAGCCACTGGCTTCTGGTTCACAGAAGGCTTTAGAGGAAGAAAACGTCCTCTAAGTTCTGTATTTGAGGTAAGAGGGAGCATAATAAATCCTTTAAACTATAAGAGCTTGAGAAAAATAGAATAAAGATAGACCTCAAAACTATTTCTTAATAAAAGTTCCCAGAGCATGCACATATACTCTGCTGAACCTGTCCTCATGCAAACAATGACTGAGCAGCCTATTACTGAGTTTCAGCCCTTTGATAATGTTTAGTAGCATTTACTAGATTTCAGTCTTCAGTATTATTGAGTTTCAGTCCTTTGATATTGTTTAGTAAGTTAATGTCTTAAAAAAAAGGGGCTGAACAAGCCAATATTAACTTCAATGAAATAAAAATGTTAACTTTAGTTAGCATTGGGATTGAAACTATTTAACATTTCCATTTAAAATTATCAAAATTTATTAAAGTAAATATTAAGTTAATACTTTAGTAAACCAGCACACACAAGATCAGATTTACTTCATTGCAAGGCTCTATAGTGAAATTTTTAGCACACTGTGGAAGGAGCTGTTTGTGATTATTTTTGGCGACTTTCTGACATCTGTACCCTCATCAACCTTGAAGAACTTGAAAATGACAATTGAATAATCCTCATTTACAAATAGCTGGGAAACATTTAATTATCTCATGATGGCATGCCTCAACATTTCCATGGACTCCTGACTGACAAAATAAAATATCACCTGTAATTTAAAACCTGTTTTGGCAGATGAGGATAAGTGTTTGAAAACTTTTATTACACAATCTTAAGGATCAAATGATGATTTAATACAGAAAAGTATGCTATATACATCTCCTATATGAGAGGAGAGCTGGCTGGGAGCAATTACTAGCTCTCATTTTCCTTGCAGATAGGTTAGTTTCTTCCACAAAGAACATGAACACTTTCAGCTGCCGCTTTTGATCTGTTTATCACATATTCCTACTGCTGTTTTGTTGCTGCCTTGGAAATTGTTGGTCAGGCAATGAAGTATGCTCCTTTCACCCAAGCAGTGATGAGGAGTTTTAGAAATGATTAAATCATTTGATATAGCCATGGTCCTAGAGAAACCATAAAGAAAAACACACGCTTTTTATCAGTCTTTAATGGTCTTATGAGTACAAGAGGGGAAAAAAGATCATGTCCCAGTGAGATGGTTCATTTTTGTAATAGCTGAAAAGCCACACAATTTGCAGTGACAACTGAAAACGTGCTATGACTGATTGGGATCACCTATGCTGTTCCTGCTTCTACAGATGCCACCATCTTTTTTCCTGTATTTACACACTTTTAGTAAGTAAAAATAGTAAAATGCCAAGGGCTTTCTGGTTTTTGAAATGCCAGATTTGCCTTCACAGTCTGCCCCATTTGTTGTTTTACATTGAGACTCAACTGGGAAACTCCTTTTGCATAACTTACGATCGTTCTATGGCAATCACAGTCACTTATGGTGGCTATTGCTCTTCACTGATCCATGCAAAATCCTTCTGCATTCCTTCTCCACCTCTTCAAAAATCCATGAACAGAGGTAGATTTAAAAGTATTCTGGACAGACATTTCAAGCCACCTTGTTGCACAGTGACAGTTGCTGTCTTTATAAAAAAATTGTAAAGCAATGAGCAAGTGAGCATCTTTTGGTTTCCAAGGTGTGCCATAGAGGCAGGCAATTGTGCTGGAGGTCAGGTAAGCAGTATTTCAACTCAAACAACATTGTGATTTGGGGAAAATAAATACCTATAACAAAGACAGCTCAGATGCAGCCACTCAGAAAAATCGTTCTTGAGAAATGAGCACTCTACAATCCTTCCCTCCGTCAATCCATTTCATGTTAGTCAGATTCTTTGATCTTCAAGCAGTGGTTTCATTGATGTCATGAGAAATCTAGGAATGGTACAGCACAGGAGCAGTGGCTCAGAGATGTAGAATTTCCATCACTGGAGATTTTAAGAACTCAGTTGGACAAAGCCCTCAGCAACTTTATCTGCAATTGGAGTTAGCCCTGATTTGAGCAGGAGGCTTTACTAAAGACATGGAGAAGTCCTTCTGTCCTAAATCCTTCTACAATTCTATAGCATTCTGGTCTGCTCTTTTTTCTTTGTTTGTTTGTTGTTTTGTTTGAGGTTTTTTTCCCAGAGAGATTTCTCTTCCACTTGCTCTGAAGTGCTCCCACTATCTTTATTGTAGCATTGAAAAATCTTTGACCTTGAGCATCTTTCCTTTGGCAGAATCACCACATGGCTGAACTCCTCCTATTACAGTTTTCCTTGTGGTCTAGAACACACCACACCACAGAACAGTATCTTGCCATTGCAGCAAATGTCTTTCTGTATTTATAGGCTGCTGAGCTAAGAAATAATTCCAGAGAGCTCAGAGGAAGACTTGGATACGTGCAAGGACCTACCAGGGGGAGCTGGCTTGCTTCAGCATCTTGAAATTCAACTCTATGCTGGATGTTTGCAACCAAAATAAGTACTGCCCAGCAAAGACATCTGCATTTAGATGTTCCCCCTTGCACCGAGTGTTTAAGATTTCATTTGGTCACTAGCAACACAGTCAATGGGGTAAGGAGAGTGACTCACCCCTAAACCAGATGCTGACAGCCTGGGCATCTGCTCCAGGCTCCACTGGCTGTGGTGACAAGAGCTCCATTCACATAGTGGGAGGATGGATAACCAGGACACGTGGAGAAACCTCTATTTAGATCTTCTCAAATCATGCTTGTTGGAGCTGATTGTTGCTCATTTGTGCTATGTCCTACTGAAAATCCAGCTTCAACAGCTGCTCTGTTGCTCATTGTTATTCCACAAGGGCTTAAGGACCATTCAGTTTTTCCTTTACTTGTGTGATTTGTGAATTAAACAATTAAACAGACGGTGATCAGTGCCTTATGACAAAATAGAAGGAATCATCTTAAACTTTTCAGACCTGAACCTTTGCCATAAAAGGAGGTGGGAGGGGAAACAAGAAGGAGACGATTTGAAAGTATGCTCGTTATCTTCAGTTGCTGCTGTCTGCAGTGGCCTGACCACAAGCAATGGTCTCTGATTTCAAGTGGGTTGAAATCTGGCCAGCACTTACGTGGACTGCCACAGAAGAAACCAAACCATCACTGGTCAGAAATAGCAGAAGCAGTGTGGTATTCCACAAAGTCAGATTTAGCAGGGTATGTGGAGCTGACTGGTACTGCTGGCTTTATACAGTATGGGAGCGTTTCGAAAATGTCATCCTCTCTTCTGGTATCAGTATGTCAGATAGGATATTGGGAATCTGGTAAGCATTTGGAGATATCTACTGGAACTATTTTTCAGATTTAGGATCTCAGATGTATCTTATCATCTCTTAGCCCCTTCTTTTGGGTTAGCCACTGTTTGAAAATGTGTGAGCATCATGTTGCGATCCGTAATCCGTATTGACTGTGTCCCATATCAGCTTTTCCAAAACTTTTGATAGATTTGGTGACATTTTTTCATTATTCTTGCAGTTCCCTAAGAGATTTTATAGAGCATGATCAACCAGAGAGTTTAGTTTCAAGTTACTTGTCCCAATGATACAGCAACTAAAATAGTGAGGTAGGAAGCAGTTTGTTGATTGATCTCCTTGACTTCCTCCACATTTTCTTGACTCTCTCATCCACATCCATACTGTTGCTAGATCTTTCATCTCAAATTCTGGAATTCCAATGAGCTCCTATGAAGTCTGCCTTCAATTTGCTAATGCAACCTCTACATTATCTTCATGATTAGTCAATTTTTCATTCTTCTCACCGATAGCTATCAGAAGAACTCTTTGTCCTGTTCTCTGGTCACATTTATGGCAACCTCACCCAGATCTCGGCAGTCAGTGGTCTGATCTATTATTACAGCTGGATGGGAATTCTTTGAGGGAACAGAATGATGGAAAGATTTGAGGTTGGACAGGATTAATTCTAGAGGTCCCTTCCAACCTCGGCTCAAAGCAGGGCTAACTGCAAGACTAGATCAGGTCTCTGTGGTTCTCTCTCTCTTCCATTTTTTGGAGAAACAGATTTGTTTCCTTCTGATATGGAAGGAAATTTGGAATTTTCAAATGTGGAATATTTGTTTGCTTCAATGTGCTTCCTTCCATGCAATGTACAAGTGCTCTATTTATTATAAACAGAAATTTTTCTATTTTGGCTAATCTTCTCCATTCCTGCACTCCTAGCTATTGATCAGTCACTTGTCTTTCTCTTCCTTGCCCTACTTCCTAAATTGTGGACTTCTTAAGCAATTTCCTATGAATAGTTTTGTTTTCTGAAAAAAAAATCCTCTGAAGGAAATATTAAGATTTTCCCCTGGATTAAGTAGGAGAGGAGGTAAGTAATCAAAACAAAATATTTTGGGGTTTAGGTCAGATTTGTATCAATTGGTGTTTTCTGGAACTTCTGTGGGGAACTCATGGGTGCCATATTAACATACCCATTCCTATCTGATCCCATGTCTTCAGACTGAATTTCTATTCAGGCATTGTACTTTCTTTCCTGGTTAAAATGTCATGGTGTGTCATGGTCACATACCTCAGGGCAAATGTAGCCTATCTGAGAAGCCTGCTTTAGAAAGGAGAACAGTTTCAGCAAGCATCAGCACAATCACTGGGAGCAGATACTCTACAGAGAAGTCAGAAAATCCACTCGTGCTGGAGAGTCTGTCCTTCTTGCCCAAGATGCGCCTCAACATGGAACCTTTCCCATTCAAACTACATGTGATCCTTCCATATGAAATACTTCTACTGTGCCAACCCAGTCTCAATGAAAAACATTTTTAAATAACAGGTCAGATTTTTAAAATATTTTTTCATTATTTTAAGCCACAGCATGATTTCAGTTGATGGTGTCTATTCACACCTATCAGCTCTGTGGTGAGGATGAGGACAAACGGAGTTTCATGACTGTCACTTTTTGCGGTTGAATATTTTACTAGGGCTGTTTGGCTGTTGCCACCTTGATTCATGAGTGGTCTCCTGTCTCCATATTGAATGAGTCACAGCCACCAGGTGAGCCTGGGGTGTTACTACACCAGTTACTTCAAACCTGATATTGGGATTCTCTGCTAGGAATGATATGCAGGTAATGGAAGAGTTTTGTCTCTTCTAAGTTTTATACTTGGTTTTAGTTCATGGACAGTCAGGAGAGCCAGTGAGGTGAATGAATACCTTATTTTGCCTTTCCTGCTCCTACCCTCTCCTAATCTTTCTCCTCTGCAGGTTTTAAGGAAACTGCCTTCCTCTATGCAGTGTCCTCTGCAGCCCTCACCCACTCCTTGGCCAGAGCGTGTAGTGCTGGGCGCATGGAGCGCTGCACCTGTGATGACTCCCCAGACCTGGAGAACCGCAAGGCCTGGCAATGGGGTGTTTGTGGAGACAACCTCAAATACAGCACCAAGTTCCTGAAAAAATTCTTGGGTCAGAAGAGGATTGGAAAAGACCTGCGGGCCAAGGTGGACATCCACAACACCAATGTTGGCATTAAGGTGAGGAGCTGCAGCAGCAGGCTTAGAAAGAAGTTAGCACTCAATGCAAGTCTTCTAACCCATCCTCAGCTGAGGCTGTTTGTGAGATGGGCATTCACTGCCCCTACTCACAAACCAGACCTGTTTGCCTGTGTGTTGGGAACATTATGGTACTGAGAGCTCCCCGGAAAGTCTCCTGAACTCTGGTGTGAGGAGCTGCATGTTTGGAGTGGCAGAGTAGCATCCTGTATCCTCTGGTGGTGTCAGAGGCCAAGTGACAGCAACATGAAGCACGTTAACAGCTGTAAAGCTTACTGGGCTGAATTACTCCATGGGTTATACCGTGGCCACAGGGAGTTTTGAGAACAGTTAGAGCTTCCAAGCTGGTGTGACATGGGAAGCAGATTAAGAGTTGACACTCCTGAGATGATCTCTATGACTCTGCTGGCAATTTGCTATGGACCTAGTCATGTCACATGTTTCGGTCAGGGAGACCATTAGATCAAGCATTTTGGCCTGCATGTTACAGCTACTGACTTATCATAGAATCATAGGATTGGTTAGGGTGGAAAAGACCTTTAAGATCATCGAGTCCAACCATCACCCTAACACTGCCAAAACCACCACTAACCCAAGTCCCTCAGCACCACCTCTACCTATCTTATAAATACCTCCAGGGATGGTGATTCTACCACTTCCCTGGGCAGACTGTTCCAATGCTTGACAACCCTTTTGGTGAAGAAATTTTTCCTAATATCCAATCTAAACCTCCCCTGGCACAACTTGAGATCATTTCCTCCTGTCCTATTGCCTGTTCCTTGGGAGAAGAGACTGATCCCCACCTGGCTACAGCCTCCTCTCAGGTAGAGAGCGAGAAGGTCTCCCCTCAGCCTCCTCTTCTCCAGGCTGAACCACCCCAGTTCCCTCAGCTGCTCCTCAGAAGACTTGTGCTCCAGACCCCTCACCAGCTTCCTTGCCCTTCTCTGGACACGCTCCAGCCCCTCAATGTCTTTCTTGGAGTGAGGGGCCCAAAACTGAACACAGTATTCCAGGTGGGGCCTCACTGGTGCCGAGTACAGGGGGACCATCACTGGCCACACTATTCCTGATACAAGCCAGGATGCTGTTGGCCTTCTTGGCCACCTGGGCACACTGCTGGCTCATCTTCAGCCAACTGTCAACCAGCACCCCCAGGTCCTTTTCTGCCAGGCAGCTTTCCAGCCACTCTTCCCCACGCCTGTGGTGTTGCATGGGGTTGTTGTGATCCATGTGCAGGATCCAGCACTTGGCCTTGTTGAACCTCACACCATTGACCTTGGCCCATTGATCCAGCCTGTCCAGATCCCTCTGTAGAGCCATCCTACCCTCAAGCAGGTCAACACTCCCACCTAACTTGGCGTTGTCTGCAGACTTACTGAGGGTGCACTTGATCCCCCTTGATAAGATATTAAACAGAACCGGCCCCAGTACCAAGCCCTGGGGAACACCACTCGTGATCGGCCACCAACTGGATTGAACTCCATTCCCCACCACTATTTGGGCCCGGCCTTCCAGACAGTTTTTGATCCAGTGAAGAGTGCACCCATCCAAGCCATGAGCAGCCAGTTTCTCCAGGAGAATGCTGTAGGAAACTGTGTCGAAGGCTTTACTAAAGTCCAGGTAGACAACATCTACAGCCTTTCCCTCATCCACCAAGCGGGTCACCTTGTCATAGAAGGGATCAGATTAGTCAAGCAGGACCTGCCTTTCATGAACCCATGCTGACTGGGCCTGATCACCTGGTTGTCCTGCATGTGCCCCATAATGGCAGTCAGGATGATCTGCTCCATAATCTTCCCTGACACCAAGGTCAGGCTGACGGGCCTGAGTCCCTCGGATCCTCCTTCTGGCCCTTCTTGTGGATGGGCCTCACATTTGCCAGTCAACCGGGACCTCCCCGGTTAGCCAGCACTGCTGATAAATGATGGAAAGTGGCTTGGTGAGCACTTCTGCCAGCTCCCTTAGTACCCTTGGGTGGATCCCACCCGGCCCCATAGACTTGTGTATATCTAAGTGGTGTGGCAGGTCACTCACCATTTCCCCTTGGATTATGGGGGTTTCATTCTGCTCCCTGTCTCTGTTGTAGCTCAGGGGGCTGGGTCTTCAGGGTACAACTGGTCTTACTGTTAAAGACTGAGGCAAAGAAGGCATTAATTACCTCAGCCTTCGTCACTATGTTTCCACCCCCATCTACTAAAGGATGGAGATTCTCCTTAGTCCTCCTTTTATTGTTAATGTATTTATAGAAACTTTTTTTATTATCCTTAAATCACTGTCTTGATCTGAATATACCAAAGGGAATCCACTCTGCTGGAGATACTGAGTTTCATGGTTCCTGCTATTCCAAATAAGCTAAGTAAAAATTTATTCAGTATTCGACCATTTGTCCTTATTCAGGCTTTCTGCTCTCTGGCTTACCAGTCAATTCTGTAGCCATTCCTCTTTTTTTATTTTATTTTTTTATTTTTTTATTTTCTTCTCCATAAAATAGGAATAATACAAATAAAACTGAAGTAGGGAACTGGGGTTGTTCAGCCTAGAGAAAAGGAGGCTGAGGGGAGACCTTCTCGCTCTCTACAGCTACCCGAGAGGAGGTTGTAGCGAGGGGTGGGGGTCGGTCTCTTCTCCCAAGTAACAAGCAATAGGACAAGAGGAAACGGCCTCAAGTTGCGCCAGGGGAGGCTTAGATTGGATATTAGGAAAAATTTCTTCACCAAAAGCGTTATCAAACATTGGAACAGGCTGCCCAGGGAATTGGTGGAATTACCATCCCTGGAGGTATTTAAAAGATGTGCAGATGTGGTGCTGAGGGACATGGGTTAGTGGTGGTTTTGGCAGTGTTAGGGTGATGGTTGGACTCGATGATCTTAAAGGTCTTTTCCACCCTAACCAATTCTATGATTCTAAGTATTTCCAGGCTGTCTGCAATCTGAGGTATTACGTCTACCCAGAACTAGGCTCATGGTCCTGGCAGATAATGACTACCACTTCTCTTCCTCATCAGGCTGTGAAAAATGGTCTCAAAACCACGTGCAAGTGCCATGGTGTCTCCGGCTCATGTGCTGTCCGGACATGCTGGAAGCAGCTTTCGCCTTTCCATGAGATTGGACGGCTGTTGAAGCTGCGCTACGATGATGCTGTCAAGGTCTTCAGCACCACCAATGATGCTGTGGGACACTCAGAGCTGGCTGGCCCACAGAGACACAGCCATTCCCCCAAGCACCCCGCTTCGCCCCGCTCTACTGACCTGGTGTATGTGGAAGACTCCCCCAGCTTTTGTCGTCCCAGCAAGTACTCCCTGGGAACTGCAGGGAGGACCTGCTCTCGGGAAAGCAACTGCGACAGCATGTGCTGTGGACGAGGCTATAACACCCAGAGCCGGCTGGTTACCTTCTCTTGCCACTGCCAGGTGCAGTGGTGTTGCTATGTTGAGTGCCAACAGTGCATGCAGGAAGAGGTGGTCTACAGCTGCAAGCAGTAAAGTCAGTGCTAGAGGGTCAAGACAAGTCCTAGAGTACAAGAAAGCAGTAGGGAGAGAGAGACATGATTCTCTGCCGTGGGGTGAGGGCAAAGGCAAGCACCAAAAATGTCCAGTGCTCCTGTTATGTCAGCATTGAGTTCCTCTGATCTGGGGAGAGCCTCTGTATGAGGGGTGAAAACCAGAGGTTTTGTCAGGTATCAGATCAGGAAGGAGGGGGAGAGAGAGTGGGGGTAACACAGGGACAGCAGAAACACTGAAGCAGTCAAAAATACCTCTCTTGAGCTAAAACTGTACTCTTTGCAGGAATATCCCCCTCCTCCATCCCTCACTTGCACTTATGTAAATGCGTTGGGGTGGTGACATTGAAACACTGAGGGCTTGCGCTCTGGTTCCTGGAGAGAAGAGAATTAAGGGACCGGGGAGGCAACTAACCAGAGACCGGATTCTGATGTAGCAGGGACAGCCATGTTCCCGCACCAAGGCAAAATGACTCTGGCAGCAGGGGATTTTCGGTGCTGTTCTCTGGGAGCTGGTTGAATCCTTTCTGCTCTGAACTCAAAGACACACTATTGAGTAGTCTCATCTTGATGCAAGAATTGTGCCTTAGAAATAACACTTTACAAAAAAACGGACCTCATGTCCATCATCTCCCAGGTCTATAGTTTGGACATTAGACGCCAAGTGCATTTTAATTATGTTTTAAGCTTGCTGTACACAGGAGACCTGGAATTACCTGTTACAGCGCATGTATCACAGGAACTCAGCTGAGGTCTGTGAAGTTATCCCTCTGCAGCATGCTGCCTTGCAGGGGGCTATTTTACGGTGGTGGATCCAGGGTGATGGTGTCAATTATGCATCTCTCTTTCTCCCCCCCCCCAAATCAAACTTTCAATCACCTTTTGTCTTATGTGTGTCTTATGTCTTTGCCCTGGCGCCCAAAGTGCATCACATCCCACAGTTCTGCCCTGTGCTAACAACAGGTAGAATTTCTGAAAGGGAATTAGGCACCACAGGAACTGGGGCATCTTAAAAAATTTGCAAGTCATGAGTGACAATCTCTGCACTGAGAAGTTAGATATGTCTAGACAATGCAGGAATCTAGCATGAGACTCTGACCTCCAGGGAAGAGCGCAGTCCATTAGAGAGTTGTGATCCCCTGACTTTGAGTCATGTTTTTCTAGTTGACTTTAAGTTGGACACAACAGAAACAGCCTGTTTTTTGTCTTTGGTTGTGTCTTAAAAAGCAGTCTTGGGAATGGCAGTGAGGCAGTCCCTGACCTGGCCACCAGGTACACATAGAGGGGTGTAGCGCAACATGTCTGGGTGTTGAGCTGTACTACAGTGCTTGGCAGTGTATTTGCCTGCTCCAGGGCTCTTTGTGGTTAATCCTGCAGCAGCAGTTAGAGCATTTGTACTGTGAGCAGCTCTGGAGAACACCTGAGATAACAAAGCTGCTGTATTTACTCAGTCTTGATAATGGCTATAAACCAGCAAGCAGGATGCTGGTGTGGAGGTGGGTCGGTGCTGAAAAGAATATGTAAATCCTTAAGCTCAGATCAAAATTCATTGGCAATGTAATGGGTGAAGATGCTGGTTTGGGTTGTTTAGCTGGACTGATCCATAGGCTGAGTTGGGCAAGCTTTCAATGTGACTGAGCTCCTAACAAGCGGTGAGGTCTCACATGGGTGCTCCAGCTCTTGACTGTGGATGTGTTGAAGTCAGGCAGCTCATCAGTTCATTTACATATGCTTTGAATAATTACTTTGCAGTCAGGAGTGTGTACTCACACTCTTTTTATCTTGACCTTGTTGCCCTTTGCTTTTTACAATTATTTTTGATTTCTGCTTCATAAAATGATGGAAGAGAACTGTCTCCGAGCAGATCTAGCCATTAACTGGCTGCTTAGAGGCCACTGACATCTTGCCTTTGGCTAGCCACAGGTCTTTTAATGGGCTTATTGCTTTTTATCCTTTTTCTGGCTCAAGTTGGCTTGAACTGAATTAAAGTGCTTATGACAGATGTAATACTGAAATTGGGTTAATTGGCCCTTTTTTTTTACCTTCTAAATACTGGAGAAATTATTATTGAGCAGACCATTATTTACACATTGCTTTTAATCTTTTTGGAGTTGAAATCTTCCCACGAGTCTCAATGTTGAGCGCTCAATGAGTTAAAATCATTAGGAACAGGCATCATAGGTGAAGCAACAAATGAACCAGCTCTACACTATTGAACCCAAGCCACCTGCTCCACTGACCTCCTGGCTTGTCCACCATCGGAGAGGGAAGGAGTGCCATGTCACAGGAAGGTTCTATGGGGATCCCATCCATTGCATGGAGCATTGTCATTTAAACAGGGACTGGGACATGGCGGGAAGAGAGGGGAAGCACAGCTTTGGGAAGCAAGTGGAAGAGACGCCACTCTGTCCTTTTGCTTTTGTCAAAGCTGCACTTCTCAGTTGTCCACTGGCCAGTAATTTCTGGGCATGCACCATCCATTCTCCACACCTAGATGCCATCATTTGAGAGCAGCTAAGATGCTCCTAGGTGGTGGAAAGTGTTCTTGATGGTCTCATTTCTTTTTATTTCCTCTTTGGCCTAATGTTGACAACGTGAACTAAGGGGGTTCAAGCAGACACAGCACTGCAGGTTGGGATTCATGCATTGTGCAGATCAGGCAACAGGACTTGCACAAGGTCACTGCAGGCAAGAACTCAGGACAGAACTCATTTTCAATGGTTTAGTATGTTCTGTCTCCAGCTTTGCCATGAAGTTGTTTGAAGAAGAAAGCACACTTCTGTAACCTCCTGGTAATGTTATCTGGGTCAGCGTCATCTGCTGATGGCTGCATCCCAGTGAGGGCTTATGAATCTGCTCTCTTGCTTCTTAAAAGAACAGGCTGTTTATGTCACTTTGAGTGTAAGGTCTTCTCTCAAGAACTTTCTGTTCACTGAACTCCAAGTGACCCTGCTGAGCAGCGTTGTGTTTGACTCTTGCAGTTGGAACTTGCAGGCTGCACACTGGGAGCAAATCTATGAAGCTCTGATGTATCCCTGCCCTCCAAATCCAGGGAAGCTGTGGCTGCCCCATCCCTGGAGGTGTTCAAGGCCAGGCTGGATGAGGCTTTGAGCAACCTGGTCTAGTGGGAGGTGTCCCTGCCCATGGCAGGGGGGGTGGAACTAGATGATATTTAAGGCCCCTTCCAGCCTAAACCGTTCTATGATTCTATGAAATCCAGCTTGGTCCTGTTGGAAAGGATCTACCATCCATCTCACACACAAGTGAAAAATCTGTTTCCTCCCCTCCCCAGTGACTCCAGTAACAGCTTGTTGGAGCTTGGCTGCGGTGGCTGTTGGGCTACAGGCTAAACAGGAGCCTCCCTGGACCTGGCTGGTCTTTGTAGGGCCCTTGGTGTACCCTCCACGTACCTGCAGAGTGCACTCATTTCAAAGTGAAGCTTTTTGTCTTGCTCAGACTCACTCTTCTGTACTATTCCTGTAAAAAAAAGAGAGGAGAAAACCATACAAGAACAGATGTGTAGGTCAGTCTTTCAGTCTTGTCCAATGACCTGGTCCTGCTCTGCAGTGACTGTGGAAGGAAACACGTTACTAACACCTTTCATTTTCCTGTCAAGAGCATTTCAATTCCGTAGGCTAGTGCTCCTGTCCTAAAGGCCAGCCCAGCTCCTGCACAGCAGAAAGTGTTGTTTTAATAATATCCTTTATCTGGCTCCAAATGTTGCAATGCTTTGAGTGGTAACTGAATGTATTTCAGAGACATGTCAGGTGTTTTGCACAACAGACTGAAAAACAGGACCAAAAGGATAGTAAGATGACTATTTAGGCAGAGGGGAATATGGTCAGACTGGTAGAACTTGCAGCTTTGGCTATTTGTGTCCCTTGCAGCTGAAACACTGACGTCAGTGGGAACTGAAGGACGGGTTTGTGACAAGGGGACTAGACACTTTTGTTTAGGCAACTAGATCAAGCCCCTTCAGTGTGGATATTTGGGACTGAAGTGGTCCTTTGGCACTTTTTCAGGCAAAGAAGAGACATTTAAGGCAGAATTGGATACTGCTTTGCAGCACTTGAAAAAGAACTTGTTTTTTGTGTGCATAGCCCGTGTCGTATGGACATTCAATGGTGTCACCAAGTCCTTTGCTACTGAAAACACTGGGGTCTGTGAAATGTGCGGGGATTACCTCTACAAATGGAGGTTTTTAGCAGTGACCTGTGTTACCATTTGAGCTGTGATCTGTTGAAACTGGCAGCGTCTATGCCACACCATGTTTTTGTCCAGTCTTGCTGCCAGCAGCTATAAGGTGGAGCTGCCCTTTGTCTTGAGTGTTGGGTTAGCACAGTCCCATGGTGATCTCAAAAGAACTTTGTTGAAGTCAAAGAATAACATAAACAAAGTAAATTGAAAGGTGAGGTTGTGCCTGGAATCCTGGCACCACACAGGTATTGTTGAATAAGAACTGGACAAAAAGATATTTCAGGGGACAATTAAGTACTGTTTTTTCATGTATCAAAGTGGACTTTTGCGCCTGCAGCTCCTTGCCCTGCATGCCTCAGAGCTGCTTGAGAAATGGAGAAAATGGAGGAGATCTGAGGAAGAGATGGTTCATTCTCTGGTATCCTTGGATTGAGTTTGGGCTCAGTGGATTATGGAGGTTTGGCATTTGACTGAAGCAAATTTCTGTTGTGAGCTGTTAAACCAAGTCTGGACAAGGAAGTCCGATGTCCTCTGGCTTTGCTCTGCAAGCTTAACTCAAAGCCTGTTTCAACCCCTCCCTGTCACAGCTGAAAAGCTTTCCGTTCAACCCCTGCCAGTCAGAACAGACAGCCTCTCTCAGTCTGGAAATCAAAGAATGAAAACTGATGAGAAATAAATAGTTTAAAACTTCCCATATGAGGTCTGGGGACAAGGCTTGAACACATTTTGAGTTCGAGGCAATGTTGATATCACTCCTTTTGGTATCCTTCAATACTAAGTCTTTTAGAAATGGTGGTATGGATAAGGGCGTGAAAAAGTTTGCTTGAGGCAGATAGCTTGGGTTTTCTTTTTTTTTTTTTTTTTTCCTTTCAGTTATCCAGGGCTGTTTTATCATGGAAACTTCATGTAAATTGGGTTGATATTCAGAAATGTGATTTACTTCAACTAACAGCAATGGGAGTCTTTTTGTGACCAGGAAACAAAACTTGGGTCTGTTTGGCATTAAGTATTCTGAGGCTTGAATTGTATTTTCTTCAAGAATCAAGACCAGGCATCATTTTGAGCAAAGCTCTTTCGCCACCTCCTGGAGATACGGGATGTGAAAACCTGGGCCTCCATTTGGTCTGTGTGTGAGCTTTCTAACCATGCCGCACACCTTACAATGTACTACAGATCCGGTGGATGTGCCACCTCTTTGGTTATATGTGCAAAGAAGTTACTGGAATGACAGGCTGGAGATATAAGGGGATCACACTTAAGTCTTTACATGGAAATCTTTCCAGCAGCAAAGGTGAAAGCTCATGCCCTGGCTATAAAAAAACCTCTTTCCCAAGTGCAAATGTATCTCAACGTGACTATCAATGGTAAAAATCTGAGCTGCACAGGCTTTCCTGTATAGGTTTTTGATTCAAGATGAATCCTTTCCTCTGTACCTAAGATCCAAGTAACCTGAGAACAGCGATACCTCTAATACTCCTAACCTGGCTGAGATCCTCACTACCCACACAACGGCTGCTCTGCAGACACAGGTTACTCCCTGTTCCTGCGTGTACCTCCTAGTCCAGTTTTTATTGCCTCTCCTGGTGTGTTGTGGTGCTGGGTTTGGTAGTAATGGATCCAGCATGTTTATTGCAGGAGGGAAATAACAACCCATCAGAAAAGTTTTACTGAGGATGTGGATGGACCACAAGAGCTGAGCCTGCTTGGTAAGAAATCGCGTATCTGGAGGATGCCCCATAAAATGATTAGACACCAGTAATTCCTTGAGACTTAACCAGGGATCCATGCAGCACTGTTGCTGTGATGGAAGGGCAGTGTAATGCTGGGGTCAGGGGTGCTTTATTAGATCAACAAATAGGGCCATGTAAGCCAAGAATCACTAATGAGCAGAGTAACAAACCCCACTCGTGCAATAGCCACTTCTACACCCTCAAACACCTTGTGTATGACTGGAAGGACAATTTGCAACAAAATAATATGTCACTTGGAAAAAAAAAGGCTGTGCTTTAAGGGAAACAAAACATTTATCTACCTCAAGATGTACAACTTTTGTGACAAGAAGTACCAATGTTATTTATATTTCTTATGTATCCTCTAGAAAGAAAATGGTGCTATGGGTTTTAAGTTGCATTACAGTCCTGCTTGTACCTTGTCCTAATTTTCATAGAATCCCTTTGATTATAACATGCATATTTGTGTATCTGGCTGTGTTGTCCAGTATTGCACTAGTGTCCGCACTGCTGGTGTTCTTGTCAGTCAATAAATACCAGTTGTTTTCTAAGAATGTACATTTCTGCCTTTCAAGGAACATCACCGGGAAATGGCTTTGAATAACTCCATTCCTCCATTGGCACATTGATGTTATTCCTTTAGTTCGCCTTTATCTGCACCCTCTCCAGAAGATAACTAGAAATGTCCATTTCTGCCCACCCAACAGTAAGGGTTGGCCAGATGGGCTGAGCACAGGTATGTTTGTGGTACGCAGATGTGAGCCAAATCCCATCAAGAACATGTCAGTGGCATATTTCTTGTTGCAGCAAAACAAACTGGATGCTCGTGTACCTGGTTGCTCTGTTCTGCTGCTGGTGCCTCTGTGGCAGCTGTTTGGATGTGACTAGTTGTGGAACTTGGCAACTGGGCTGATGCAACTGGTGCAAAAGTTGCTCAGCCTGAAAGGCTGTAGGTACCCTGCGCTCCTCGGACTCTCCCTGGAGAGACAAGAGCAGTTGTCTAAGGGAAGCCTGTGGACATGTAGAGGAACATCAGACCATCCTTTTCACAGGGAGGGATGGTGGATCTGGCCTTGTGCTGCAGTGATGACACCAGGCTAGCAGCTCTTCAGGCAGTCCCTGTTGTCTCCTAAGTTCTGCCACAGGCATAGCTTCTCAACTGGAGCAGTGCAGTCCATGCAAAATGTGCTTCCCAGGAAAGATAAAGCAAGCAGTATGTCTCCATGGACAGGCTTCACAAGGTCAGTGGCATTTTCCTGGGGACTGGATGAGACAAGGGGGAACAGATCTAGCACTGGCCTTGTGCTAGGAACGTCTGTGCTTGGATCAGCTTGGTGTCCCCAGGAATGTTCCCCCCACCCCGCCCAAAACAGCACTACTGAAGTGGGGTAACCACCCTTCCTGGAAGTTCAGGGAGAGCCACACAGCTCTCATGTATCAGCCTCTTTAGCTTCTTCACTGATAAGCATCATGTGGCTTCCTGGGGAGATGCCAGTCTTAGCCTTTCTTGTGGCTTGTTTTGCACCCCCAGTTGTCCCTAGTTAATGCTTCCCCTGCCCCAGTGAGGCAGTGGTATCTACGTAACCTCCTTGGTGGATGAAGAGTGCGACTGGGGAATTTTTGGGCAGTGTCCCAGGGTGCGATAAGGGTTCCTGCCCAGCTTGGCTCTGTTGTCTTATGAAGCAGCAGTGGCTACCATGCTCTTCTGGATGCTCAGCAGCATAGCAGGGAGACAGCAAGAAATCAGCCCTCAGGTCAGGAAGAGATGCTGAGGAGAGGCAGGCTTTGCCTGTGTGATGTTTCAAGTCATTTGCAGACTGAATCTGTCCCAGCATACCCTAACAGGCCACTTTTGCCTGTCAGCTGTTTCATGGCACCTAAAGGCAGCAGGGCTCTTAAGTCCACGGCCAAGGACTAAATGGAAACTTCAAATCTTGCTGTGAGAGGAAACGGTCCTAGAAGAAAAGGAGCATTGGTGAACAACTGGGTGGCAGAGCATGGTGAGATGTGCCATTTTCCCTCAGCAGCATCAGGCAGCACAGAGCCTGGGCACACAAGGGGCCAGCCAAGCCCTTAGCAGCCAGGTGGTGTCCCTGAGATCACCTGTTTCCGGGCTAACTGTGATTTGAGGTATTTATTTTCTCCATGCTATTGAGCATACACAGAGTGGAGGGGTTGTGCCTGCACTGGGTGGGTGCGATGAAGCCTCCTCATGCTCCTTGCTCCTGTCGCAGTGGGATTAAAATGTCACGGGAAAGAGCTTCTGGCAAATGAGGCAAGTAGGATGCCTGCTCATTTGTGCGGCCATGCTGAAAATCCCCCGCCTTGCTGGATGGGGAAAAGCTGGAGCATCAGGACTGGGCAGGCCTCCTGCTTTTTGGGGAGTTGTGCTGGGTTTGGGGCAGACACACTGTGATGGCTCCCAGCCAGCCCTGCCATCACTCTCCCAGGCAGTGAAGACCTCCAGCAAGCTCTTTGAAGTCACAGCTCTCACCAGGCAAGAGAGCAGCAAGAGCCCCAAACATAAAAAGCACAGGGTAGTTTGCAAGTCACATCTTAGATGGAGGAAATGCTAAAAATGCCTTTTCTTGACAGATTAGTGTCCTGTAGGCCAGATTGCTCCTCTGAGTAGCATCATGGATGGTCAATGTCCCATTGCTTTGAGCTCAATGCAAGCAATTAATAAATAGCACAAATCAGATTCCTGTTTCATGTCAAGGGTATCACCACAATGGGATAGCTCTGGCAATTCCCAACCAAGCAATTTTCCCCTCTCACCCACAATTTCATCTAAACCATTGTGCAAATCAAACATCCTCTACAGTGACACCTGCAAGGTGTGAGCCGTGTGTCCTTAGCATGGCTTCGTCACCGTTCACATTACCAGCCTGGATACCAAAACACTACTTGATGCTCTAGCTTCTTCAGAGCCAGCACTTGCTCTAACACGTAGGGGTAATGGGAGCAACCCCGTGGCTGGAAATCAGCCTGCCTGCACCTGCCTAGAGAGACTTTGCAGACCGGCACCACTTCTGCAAAACCTCTTTTTGTGCTCTGGTTTCTGTAATGGCAGAGCCAGGACTCAAGACTTATTCTTGGGCGTATGTTTGTATGTGCCTCAGATTCTAGTTTTCTAAAACTGAATGCTTTAGGGATTTCTGACCTAACCTTAGATGTCTCAAAGCTTAAGCTGCAAATATGAGTCATCCAAGGGAAAGAAATCGGTGTTGCCCAGAGCAGGCCATCTATATTAAAAATTTAGGGCAAACGAACGCTGCTAGCTTTTTCCCAGCTTATGCTAGGTCTAAATCCCATAACTGTGCCTGGGACAATAGCCTCTGCAACCAGCCTGGAACAACAGGCTCTGCAACCGGTGATGTGTTTGCTAATGCCTTTCTTCTGCAATTGTCTGAAAGGCTTTGTGAAAAGTTTCTGCCAGAACTCATTTTCAAAATACAAAAGGCATGACACCTTCTGCAGGCTCTTCCGGACCTAGCATGACTCTCTTACTTCCAGCACCCACATTGTCCCAAGGCTTTGATTAGAAACCTGAGTTGACAGCGTTGGATGGTATCGTCTCTGTCAGCTCCTAGCCGAACTACGCATTCCTATTAGCATCCCACATTATATAGAACTTTTTAAATATTAATGCCTATAGTTAAGACATTTTGGCAGCCACACCAGATAGAAACTACCCATCAAAATATAAATTTCTGAAAGCTTTGTATCCCTTTTGTCTGTGGACAGAGGTACGTTGCTAGTTTCCTGTACTGACTGATCACAGAATCATAGAGTCATGTAGGTTGGAAGGGACCTTTAAGATCATCGAGTCCAGCCATCAACCTACCACTGCCAAACCCACCACTAACCCATGTCCCTTGGCACCACTTCTGCCCATCTTCTAAATACCTCCAGGGATGGCGATTCCACGGTTTCCTGGGCAGCCTTCTGGTGAAGAAATTTTTCCTAATATCCAACCTCCTCTGGTGTAACTTGAGGCCATTTTCTCTCATGCTATCACCATTTACTTGGGAAAAGAGACCAATCCCTTCCTCATTTCCTATCAAGGTGCATATTTTCCCCCTGAACTTACATTTCTCTGCTGTTTTTTAACCCAGTGTCACAAATATTTTCCAGAGTATTTTGGAGATTCTTCTCCTTTTTGTCTCAGTTAGAATATCAGGTCTGCAAATATTGATGCCTAGGATCTATCAGATATTGATGATATTGTCAATATCTGTTGGTAAAACATTTTGGATGCAGAAATAAGTCCCAAGATGACATGGGAAAGGTCCCTTCCAAATGTTATATTAAAACTGCTCAGCTGCTAGCCCTGTTTTAGAGACCTTGCAGAATCAAGATCCCCTACAGGATGCTTTTAACTGAGTGTACAACAGGGCACTTAGATTTTGTCACCTTTGCTCTATGTGCTGCCAACTGCTTTCCTATATCACTACAGGCAGCTGGGAATTGATATCAGATGTTAGATCCTGGGCCCAGCATGTGCTGAGCAATAAGACATTTGCTGTAGTGCCAGGTGCAGTATCATTTCTAGAGGCGTGTGTGTGCTCACATTTCAGCTGCTTTGCACCTCGATAGACCCCGGCTTATGTAGAGAAATTTTAGATGTCTGTGCAAAACTCTGCTTAACAGCTTCGTTGCGTTTCCCCCTGCCCCCCACCCCAAGTCACCTCCACAGATCCCTGGCTACACACACCGCTCCAGGTGTTTGTTCTTGGGAGTTTTGCAGGTCTCCTGCCTGACCCTGAGAGGTGTGGTGGCACCGCTCTGTGTACAGACAGGATGAAGCAGCTGACCAAGACAGACAACACTACGTGCTGCTGAAATGTCCCTAGAACGAGGTCTTCTTGGATTCAGCTCTTACCTATTCAATCAGTTATTCTTCCAAGTCACCTGTTGGCCCTAGGAAGGGCTCTGCTGTGAGTCTAAGCTTGCCTGATCCCGTTGTGAAGACACAAGTCCATGCCCTGTAGTTGTCTCAATACCACCTTCTTGACTGCTGCCTGACCCGATTTGCTGGCTTTCCTCCAATGTCCCTTACCTCACTTTGCTTTTTATTCAGTTTCTCCTCCATCCCCCCACCCCTGATTCAACCCAGATTCTTTATCCTTCCCTCTGTGCTGCTCTTGCCAAAGCCCACCCGCCTCTTCCATTTCTCCATCCCCTCTTGCTTCCA
The DNA here is from genome assembly GCA_008921705.1 of Burhinus oedicnemus. NCBI lineage: Eukaryota > Metazoa > Chordata > Aves > Charadriiformes > Burhinidae > Burhinus > Burhinus oedicnemus. The sequence continues at coordinate 99,473 of VFFE01006586.1, read as the reverse complement.
GTAGGAAAGTTATTCATGGCATTGCACTGCCCCAGGCAAGCTCCAGTGCAAAAATACCTTGGGAGCATGGGGGCATGGCTGGGGTTAGCAGGGTAAACAGGGCCAAATCCAGCCATACCTGGTAAGCAGGCTGCTCAACCATGCAGGTAGAAGACGTATGACATGTAGAAAGGGAGAATGGTCGTTGGTCTCCCAGCTCCCTGTGTCGCTACAGCTATGACCGATGCTCATCTGCAGGGCACTTCTCTCCAGCTTTTGGGACTTGTGCTTGTCCTGAGAAGAGCTGCCAGCAGGGTGTGAGTTGGAGTACTCATACAGTCACTCCAGTTCCCATCAGAAAGTCACCTGGTCTCTGAGAGCTGCAAGATGGAAAAAGGTACTTGTCCCCTTTCATGTACCTCAGCTACAGTCCAAAATCAGAACTTGTTTTGATTTTCCTCTCTCTCTTTCAATTCTGGGGCAAATTCCCCTGGTGTTCAATCATTTTACCCCTCCCTGAATTCAGCAGGTCTAGCGATGGAGAGAAGGGAATGGAGGAAATGAAAAAGAGCAGCAAGAACATGACGAAGAAACTGTAGTGTCACCCACCTGTGGGCACAAGTGACCCACAGGGAGAGCATAAGCCAGGAGACAAGTGCAGATGAGGTGGGAAACCCTTTCCCAACCACATTTGCCGGCAGATGCTTGCCTGTTTGCCTGGACAACCCCAGCAGCATGGAAGACAGAGAAATAAAGATCAGCAGCTTGCACCGATGCAGGTTGTGACTGTTGTGTTATTGACTTGGGAGAGGGGAAGAATGATCCCCTCCCTGCTATCCAAAAACACCCTGAGGTCACCTGAAACCAGCACGCTTTTATTAAAAAGAAAAAAAAAAATCTCCTTAAATATGTTTTCCCCTCCTCTGTGCTGAGCTGCCCTGTGGCTGGCCCTGCGTGCCCAGGGGCTCTGAGAGCCACAGCCCATGCAGGTGTTGTGGAGGATGGAGGGCTCTTATCCCACCCTGGCTCCAGAAAGGACAGGGGAATTGCTGAAGGGGGAGGGTGACACACATCAGGAACCAGAGCTGCCAGCATTACGTCTCACGTTTCCTCCCGCTCGGGCTGTGGAAAGAGCTGGGTCAGGTTTGAACAGGAGGTTTAGTCTGTGGCTCATAGCCCAAGGTCAAATGAAATTTCTGCAAGACAGACAGCGGCATGTCATATTAGGTTGTTTTTACAACGATAACGCAATGCCCGCCCCAACCCTCACCTCCCAGCATCCAAGCAAAGGTTTTTGGGGGGACAGAGCAGCATGGCCATCCTCTCCTCTGCTGCATGACTCCAACATCATCTTCCTAGCTCTGTTGTTGATGTGTCTGTGACCATGGGCAGCTCCCCCATGCCCTCAATTATTATGTTTTGGGCAGGACAGTATAAAGATGCCCAGGCTGATACTAGGCTTTCAGATGTTAACATAACACAAATATTAATTGCCATTAACATTAGTAAATAAGGGCACGCACATTCCTGGAGAAGTTTTGGAGTATGAGTCTGGATTCCAGATGAAGGAGTGATGTTGTCCCAGTCTACCTCTGTGTAGAATTCAGTTTGACCTAAGAGCATCCTGTGGCTTCGGAAGAGCAATGAACAGTATAGGAGCATTTGTTCCTGGGCTATCTTCCATCGCCATTGAGGTTTTTTCCATCATTTCAATAACAATTAATGTAAACCTCCAAAGAGCTCAGCGTCCAGAGTGACTGAAGAGATTTCCATTAGGAAAGAAGACCACCTTCAGAGCATCACCCTTCAACCATCACTATGCTGGGAGCCAACTCCCCAGCCTGTGAATGAGGCACAATTTTCCAACCTCGTCTCCCTTGAAAGTAACTCTGGCTGGGCTGGCTTGGCTGCAGGGTCCACCACGTCATCTGCTTATGATCCTGCAAGGCAACTCCTGAGAAGATAAAACTTGTCACAGTCACTTACAAACTTGTGGCTGGTCAGGTTACTACTTCGGCTGCATTGCTAATCCCAAGGGACGAAGGCCAGGTTGGATGGGCAACCTGGTCTAGTGGGAGGTGTCCCTGCCCATGGCAGGGGGATTGGAACTAGGTGATCTTTAAGGTCCCTTCCAACCTAAACCATTCTATGATTCTATGAATTTGGTTGTTTAAAAAGCAAACAAATGTAAGAAAAGAAAGGTATAGATTCTAAAGCATGAGACCAAAGAGGTTTGTAGTGACTGGAGGCTATTCCTTAATTCTCCTGTGCTTCAATTTCTGCTTTTTTGATATGAAGAGAAGTAAATGAATAGACTCACTTCTCCTAGATTGAAATAATTCTCTACTAATAAACAGAAATACAGCAATTCTAAAGCCCTCTTAGAAGCCAGAGTTGCAGGCCACTGATGTGATGATGTAGTTATGTTCAACTGCAACAGTTGGCTCCTTCCTATCCCTTTGGCCTCTATGCCAGATGTTATGTCTTTTTGTAGTGACTGGGTCAAATAAATTGCAGCTGTGAAGTTACAAGGAATTGGCTAGGAAGCTTGGAGTCATTAGCAATGATGTTTAACAAATCTTGGGTTACTGGAGAAGCTAGGGGGAGGAGGGGAAAAGGTCCTGTTGAATTGTGGACTGGTTTCACTGATGCCCAGAAAATCATGGAAAAGCTGACATGAGATGTAATATAAGTCTGTGTAGCTTCAGCTGCAAACTGCTAACTCATATTGTCCATCACCTATTAGAATAAACAAATATCTGTTCTTGGAATTATCTTCCTTCCATGTCTGCCATTTATCTCCCTCTTCGATAAATTAAGTAGGATATGCTTCTCTTTTCTAGGTATGAAGGACACTTTCCATATCTAAAGTCATTCACTTTAGGTAGTGACAGAATATGTTCTGTTTTAAAAATCCAAAATACCTATTGTCCATTCTGAATCAATATAAATGAGACTGATAAAGCAATTTCAAGGGAATTATTCTCTAATAGGGATGTTCAGAGAGGGTTTTGCTCCTGGCATAGGAGCAAATATGCTGGTGATTGGACGAGTGTAAATTATTATCAGTAAAAGTTGCAGAAGACCTAAATAATCTTGTGTAATTAAAATCAGAACCTGAGTTTAAAGACTACTCCAGATTACACTGTAACCAAGCTTATTTAAATAACATGGTTGGGACACATGGACTTCATGCAAATACTGTGGAGACCCTTGAGTTTGAGCTTCTTGACTATGTCAGCAGAGAGGCAGGGACTTTTTTAACTCAACTCCCTTATTTCTACATCAACTGTAAAAGTATTTGGGAGTGCATTTTATCAAAGTGCACAAGTGTCTAGAGTGTAGAGGAGGAGTCCACCTCCAGCTGCAGTGTTGCAACGTTTATCCCCTTTCTAACTCTGGAGTGCACCATGCAGGTATCTCGCACGGCGTATCTCAGCTCCCCTTCTAGGTGAATCAGAACCTAGTCGATACAGCGATGGCACAACCTGCTACTGAAACGAGCGAACACAGATCCTAAAACTACACCCAAGACAGCACTGTTAGGAATAGGGCCCTGTACTGGTCAAAATCTTACTAAGACATTTTGAAAAAAGTGCCTGCCCTGCTTTTTCCCCTGCATCAGTGATCCGATCGAAGCAATAGCATTCAGACTAGGCTGCAAAGAAAAGCAGATGCTGGGAATGGGCGTGCTTCAACACTGGATGGTCTTATATCTCTGTTCCTACTATTGCCTTTGGGAACTGATATGGGGTCCTCTAAGTGAGAGGCTCTGCAGCCCATCCACACTGCCCAGAACTACCTGGGAGCCCCCTCCCAACACAATGCCATTTCTTAGATCTCTGAGCAATCTGCTCTGCTCAGCCTCTTCTTCCCTGATTAATAATGTTGCTGTCAGTTTGGATTACAGCCCTCTACTTTCTTTGTCTCGGCTTAAAATACCTGTGGTTTCATATTCTGTCAGAAGAGATATATAAGAGAAGAGCTTTGCTCAAAGTGCAAATGATGATGGAAAAGGAATGTTTTGCTACAAATTCCTGCAGGAGTCTTTATTGGATTCCTTATTACTTACCGAAATGCAAAAACATAGGGAGGGAGTGAACAGGATGGGGGGAATGGAGAGCTTATAGGAGCTGCATATCGTGGCATTGTGGAAAAGATAAGACAAGCCTGTGGCTTGAACAAAGATAACAGTGAAAGAGTTTCTACAGTTATCTAGGCAATTTCTTTCATTGCCTCGCTATTTGTCCTGTTAGGAGGAAAAACAAACAAACAAACAAACAAACAAAAACCCAATCCAACACGCAAAACCAAACTGAATGCCCAGCTGAAGTTGCTTTTATGGAAATTTAAGTTCCTTGCTTCTTACTGCATTTGTGACAGGAAGAAATTTCCTGTGACTGGTTGACTGGACATGGCCCTTCCCATGTCACAGAGATCCTGATTAACTTCTACTGGAGGAATGCCTTTTCTTCTGCCCTGACTTCACAATATCAGCTGCCACTGCAGAGCCTGCAACTCAGCAAGCTCACTTGTAAAAAACATAAGACCCAAAACTTGTCTCAACTTGAACCAGTCCTTTATAAATCACGTATCTTAAGAAGTACCCATGCCACATATATCTCATGGGATTTATATCTTCTAGATTTCCTGAAGGAGACAACATGGATGTGATATTTAGTTTTTTAAAACATCATTTCCCCTCTCCTTATTTTTTTAGGTTATTTCTGTCTCATAGGTATAGTTTCATATGAAGTGCTGTCTTTCACTGTATCTGCTACCCCTCTAGATCTCTGTTCCTTGTAAATGAGGGATGTTGGTCTTAACTCCATTTCGGTTTGCCTTGCTAACCGCAACAACAGTTGTTCCACTTATCAGTCTAAGATTTTTTATATTGGTTTAGACTGGACACCCATGCCTTGCATAGCAAACCCACCCATGACTTAAGCTGATCTCTGTGTTCATTCTATTGCATCCTCTATGCAATGGAGATTAATTTCTAACTGGTAAATATTTGATGAGTTGGTAATTCTTCAAAGAAGATCCAAAAAATAGAAAAGTATTACATCTTCTAGGAACAAAATACAAAATGTGGATTTGAGGCTGACAAAAACTGTGGTGGGGAATAGAAGCATCCATCACTGTCCTTTGCAATGCTGGGATGGATTGAAGATGCTCCTACAAAAGTAGGGCATATCCAAAGAAAAACGGAGGTGGCCATAAACAGAATTCTTCCCAGTTCTGGGAAGAAGGGTAAATCATGACAATAAAATCAAGGTCAACAGCTAAGTTCAGAGTTGATGATATGAGAATGGTTTTTGATGTTCCACCTCAGGGTGCATTTATTAAAAACAATTTCCACCTAGCAGATAAATCTAACTGCAGTGAATCCTTTTGAGCTAAAGACTAGCATGACTTCGACAAATGTCAAACTGAGAAATGGAAGAGAAAGTTGGGAGAATCTTGTGTGAACTCCACAGTTGGAAGAGATGGTCAGACGAAGGAGGATAAAGTAATGGACAAGTTACATCACCTGGGCAAGCATATGGAGAGCAAAAGTAAGAAAATTGTTGATGGACAGCATTGTGCTGTGGGCAATATGGACAATGAAGTAGCAGTCCTTTAACCTTCTTTCAGATATGTCTGAACCCCTGCCCTAGTTGCTCCTCCTCACTCCCTTATTTGCATTATCCACATCCAGGAAGACACTTATGGAGCTGTGTTGGTCATCCAAAATCATGCTAAATCTGGGTGGTTCTTATCAAATTGTCCTGCATGCCTTGAAAAGATCAATGCCTCGGAATAAAAGGGGAGAGAAAAAAGGTGATGTCAGTGGCTGTAGGTTTGTATATTTGATTTCAGTACTAAGCTAAGTATTTTGATGGAACATGTAATTGAAGAAGTGGTATTTGGCTAAAACACTGGTTTGTGTTAGACCAGTCAAACAGTTTGATAAAGCAACTGTTTTCCTAAAAAACCCCTGAAAACTGAACTCATTTGAAATGAGTTCTTATCTTGTCTTTTAACATGGAGGAAGACCTTGCTTGGTTGCCATCACCTATAGGTTCAGAAAAGGTATTTTCTTTATTCTAGTATCCTAATCATTACCTAATGAAAATTCTCATAATACCAGAACCAGGACCGAAACGGGGGTGTGGCATGAAGTTTCGTAATGAAACTTCATACTCACTTCCTTGAAGACACCTTATTGTCATTGGAGGTAGCCTGTGTTTTTCTAACCTACTTCATTGACTCAAGTGAAAACAAGATATATGAATCCACTTGCTTCTTAGCCACCAGGCTTGTTACCCTCACACTGGAGCTGAGCTGTTTTTGGTGTGATCTTTTCTTGAAAAGTCCATGTCAGCAGTGTCTTAATTTAATGTGTTAACAGCACAAAGCTGGGAAGCACTGCCAAGACAGAAGTAATAGTGATATCCTGGGGCATGTCTCTATATCCCTGACAATGCGTAATAGAAAAGCAATGCAATTCAGGAGTATAGAATGGAAAGATGTACATTTACAAACTCCTGACAGCACCTTCTGCTGTAAATTTGGAGTTTGCCTCTGGAAAGCATCAGGGGAGGAGAAAAGCTTACGGGTAGAGTCAGCCACTGAACAGAGCTGAAACTTCATGTGATGCAGCCATGAAAACCAGGGGTGAGATGTTCAGAGGGTGGGAAGAGTAGGGGTGAGAAAGAAGAGGGGAATTGCACAAATGTAGAAGGCTTGTTGCCATCAGATTGCTTCAGTCTGATAGTGACTAGCGGTTAGTAAGTTTGGCACCATAATGGTGGAATTGAGGAGCCTAATTTCTTATGTGTGGTTACTGCACTCTGATACAAGGAGAGGACTATAACCCAGAAAGCACTTTTCTGAGCATCCTGATTCTTGTTTGTCAGAAATTACAAAGAACAGACACAAATATTCTTAATCCAGCATGGCTGACCCTCTGGGCTGCAACTGCCCTTGTGTGTTGCTGGATGACAAACAAGGGCACAGCCATCACCAATCACCCTTTCCCATACAAAGGAGAAACAGAGGAGCAAATGAGAAATTAATCTGTGACCAAGAGCTAGTGTGGAGAACCCAAAGATTATGGAGTAAATTAGAGGATACGCCCTGCATGTCCTCAGGGGCCTCAGTCACTGCCCCTGGAATAAGCACTAGCCTTGTACTAAGTGTCGTCTGTTGGGTCTGACATATATTGAAATGGTCTGCCTCCCCATCCCAAGCTGTCTGTCTAAGGCTGCTTTGAGCATGATGATTTCCATGTATTCACTTCTGTTTCAGCAGCCAATTAATTGATTCAGGTGTTACTTGATCTTGATACTAGCACGCACGACTTCATTAAGGCTCTCTCTACAAAGTTCTTGTTACACAAGGCTCCTGCACTGTCCAGCTCTGGAGCCCCCAGCATAAGAAGGACATGGACATATTGGAGCGGGTCCAGAGGAGGGCCACAAAGATGATCAGAGGATTAGAGCACCCCTGCTAGGAGGACAGGCTGAGAGAGTTGGGGTTATTCAGCCTGCAGAAGAGAAGGCTCCAGGGACACCTTAGAGCCCCTTCCAGTATCTGAAGGGGCCTACAAGAAAGCTGGAGAGGGACTTTTTACAAGGGCATGTAGTGACAGGACGAGGGGTGATGGCTTCAAACTGGAAGAGGGGAGATTGAGATTAGATCTCAGGAAGAAATTCTGGACTGTGAGGGTGGTGAGACCCTGGCCCAGGTTGCCCAGAGCAGCTGTGGCTGCCCCATCCCTGGAGGTGTTCAAGGCCAGGTTGGACGGGGCTTTGAGCAACCTGGTCTGGTGGGAGGTGTCCCTGCCCATGGCAGGGGGGTTGGAACTAGATGATCTTTAAGGTCCCTTCCAACGTAAACCATTCTATGATTCTGTGATCTTGAATGATATTTTCAATTGAGTAAATTCTTCCTGCCATCTAAGTCTGTTCTCATATCACCAATGAGGCTTCATTCATACGCAGAGCAGTGCCCATCACATGGACCCTGGATAGGACCTGGACAAAACACATTTTCAGTATTGCTTAACCAGTTGCTTTTCCTTACAGAAATTATTTCCCTTCATGGAATTTATCTTTATTCTAGTCTCGAGGAAGCCTTTGCACTGTTGGTGCCTAGCCCATGGGACATGATAGCAACAGAGCTATCCAGCTATCTTCTAAGCTCTCATCTCTTGATTTTCTTTCTGCTTTCTTCTTCCACAGTTAGGTTCTCAACCCCTTCTTTTGTTGTCCCCAAATGCTCCTTTTATTCATTGGTCAGAGGGAACCAAAGAATCATAGAATAATAGGATGGTTTAGGTTGGAGCTGCTTCCCTATGGCATAGGATGGGTATCACAGAGAGAAAAGGACCTGGGCAAGCACCAATGGGGCTATGTACAGGGCACACTGATTCATCCCTCCCCCATTCCTTATTACACTAGATACCTAAGAACAGCCAAACTGAGAGTCTGGGGAGGGGGGGGCGCAAGAACAGGTAGGACAGGTCTGCTGTGCCTATGGCTTTTTCATGTGCCTACACCCAGCAGAATGAGAGGTATTGCTTGGCCCTCCATCGTAAGCTGCTGCTAATGATTCCTTCTGCCCGGAGGACACAGTCGGGATCGATGGAGGGTCAGCCGTTAGACATACATTTCCCAACGCCCAGCATAGCATGCAGGGTCAGGGAGCTAATCATCGCTTCTATCTTGCCTGCCCTGCTGCGGTGTCCAGCCTAGGGCAATTGGAGGTGCATTAAAGATTAAACAAGAGGTGGGGGGTCTAGTGAGTGTGTTGGAGTAATTCCAGGGTGGGTGGGCAGTGGTTGGCCCAAGCAAGTGGATTTCTGCTGCAGCGGCCCCTACTTTAGATCTTTCAGCCGAACAAACCAGCGGCATCTCTGTTGAGACAGAAAATGCCTCTAGCTAAAATTCCACTATCTGACCTCAGAAGGGCTCCAGCTGTTTCTGCCAACAACACAGCACCTAGAAGAAGAGTTTTAAAGAGGTTGGCCATGCTGAAAGAGAAACCCACTTCTTCAGAGGGCCTGGCAAGACCCGAGCCTTCCTCTTCCTCACTCACCAGTTCCAGCATAAGTGTGAACACAGTGTGGCCTGAGTGTTGGCTATTCTCAGAGGGGTGTCTGTCACTTGCCAGCACCATGCCACGTGGATTTACAGCAGGACCTTGACACCTCTTCTAAGGTGGGAGGACTAAATGATCGCCTTGCTTGACATACTCATTCCTAATACCTCCAAACTCTAAAATTAGTACATTGCAACTCCTCTCCCTACTGAAATAAAAACATTTTTATGGGATTAAGGAAACACCTTACATTTGAAATGCTTAGTGGCACAGGGGCTCATCCCATGGCTCTGAATACATTGGTGCCAGTCTTGGAGATGATTTAGGCAGGTGGTTCACACACCTTCCTCCTTTGCAGGGCTAAGCAGTGTGTTGCGTGTTAGCATCTAGTGTTAACATGTCTGGTTTGACTCCAGTGCTCCTGGGAGTGCATTCATATCTGGCTTGGGCACCCATGAGTCATCACCAATAGCTGTGCCTTTAGAGGCAACACTTGGCACTTGAGGGAGGTAGGAAAATCGTACGGCTGGCACTTAGTGATGCTGCCTGGAGCTGTGCGGGCTTAGGAAGTGATGCTGGCTGACTGCCATTCTGCAGACCCTGCCCTTCGGTTCTCCAGATCCACCACTTTTCTTTGGGCCTCAAATTCACAGCCGTTACGGTGTAATTAGCAGTAGAAGAGCAGAGGAAGAGATTCATCCAGAGTAATGTGCTGAGTCAGAGTTACAGCCATGAGGAAAACACAGGATTCCCCATTCCTTCTGGCAAGCAATAAAAACTGTCCACTTCAGAGATAATCAGACTCAAGGCTTGCCATCTAGTCAAAGATGGAGTTCTGACACGGTGAGGGCTCTTTGTCAGAGCTTCTTCAACTAATAACTCAATGTCCCCACCTGAGCTAGTTACTCTGTGCTCCTTTTACGATCAGTGGAAAAATCAGGCCCTCAAAGGATGAATGGTCACTAAGAAAGGCCAAATGAATTGCCCTGAGCCTTTTTGTCATCCCTGAGTATCAGAAGAGCCTCAGGTACCTGGCTCACACTTGACGTCTCACTTTCCATCTCCAGAACGCAGATGAATCCGATCCATTCAGTCTCAGGCCCTGGACACTCAACCACATGCTCCTCTTGCTGATTGGGGGTAATGTTTTCAATGGCATTAATGGCATTAATTGAAACAATTTTTAGCTGTGTTGATCATCTAGGATAGCTTTTGATCATGAAGCTTCATGCTCTTCAGCTAGACTCAGCTGCAAAGCATCCTCTCAACAGGCTCCCATCCAGGTTTGCCATTGCCAGAAAAGCAATTCAGAACAAGGGCTGCAGTTGCTATTCTTATAAATTGAGCATTATGTATTTTGTGTGATACAAGGGAAGTGTTATTCATTTACTGGAATTATCCTTTTATCAAGTCAGTTTCCTATTGCATTTCACCCTTCATTGCACTGGCACTTCATTCCTTTAACAAGGCTGCTTCTATTCTTGAAAGTATATTTAAGAGGTCTTGGAATTTTACCATGAAATATGGAGTGTTTCCTTTTCTTTTTAAAGACGTGTTCCAAGCATCCTTAAATTCTGGAGAACTTGGAGCAATAATGAACAAACCTATCAGGAAATTAAAAGATAACAAACAGGGCCTCACAAGAACTTTCCCTAAATTGTGTTTGAAAAGAATCTGTTATTGTATTTTAATTTTAAGCACTTTTTACATGTTGGATTTTGTTTTCTGTTTCCTGTTGTACCCTTTGTTTCCCCAGTCCTGACTTGTGCTGGAAATCTGCTCCTTGGTCCTTTTGTAAACTTCTGGTAAGATTCATGAGAGGGATTCAAGCAGTGGTGACCAAACTCTGCAATGCGTGATTCGAGGTGTTCAGTCATGCACAACCCTGACTACAGCATTTGTGAGGAGTGGATTGCCTACAAAGCAGGATAGCGTGAGGTAACTAATCAGGCAACAGGCAATGCTAGAGCAAAGAAGTGAGGCTTAATTCTGCCTCTCTGGGGATCATAGGCAGACCATGGGGACAGCACTGAAGCAATGAGCCAAGTTAGGACAGGAATCGGGAAGTGGGGTTGAAAGCCAAGAGTCGAACCACAAATCATCTTGGCACTTTCCAGTAGCTCATTGTGAATTAGCAGCAGAAATGCCCCTGCTGTGGGTGTTTGTTAGTCAAGCATAGAGATATAGTTGCAAGAAGGGCAAATTCATCCCTGGTGCAAATGAACCCTCAGTAGCTCCGCTGGCTCTGCCAGGTCCCCTGTGAGTCGACTCCTCTGCACACATGGGAAGAGATTTCTTCATCACAGCTGCATCCTGACTATTTCATAGGGGCTTGTATGACCGTTTTTTGATTCTTAGCTCTTACAAACTGGTCAGTTACAGACTGTTATTTCTATCAAATATTTTTTTAAGATCAGTCAAAACATCTTCCAGGGCTTCATCAGTCAGTGGTCAGGGTGGGGGAGTCAGTTGTGTGGGCAAGAGCTTATCGTGGGCAGTTTTAAGAAGACAAGGGAAGTTAGGTATACCTTCATGGAGGAAGATGAAGGGAAGAGGGTCTTTTTTAAGCTAAGATTGGAGAGCAGCATGTTGGAGATTTTGTGGATGAATTTCAGTTCAGGCAGCCAAGCCATACTAGTAAATATATCCTGTGGATCTTTATCTATGTATTTTTTGCAGTTGTTCTTGGCCCATGTCTTGAGTTCCCTCCAGCCTCTTCAAACATTGCACCATAGAAGCAGATACAAAAAAAAGGGATGCTTTTAGAACATTTGAACCCATGGGTGAAAACTACACTTGAAATAAAAACCTTGTTTGTCGCACAGAGGAATATATTATAATATATTATGAGAAAATTCAGCTAGAAGAACTTATCTAAGAATTCAATCTGTGACATTCTTCTAAACCCAATTAACCTAATCCAATAATTCTCTCTGAATGGGATGATGAGATGCGGTCAAATTTTCTCCCAAGGACTAGAAATAACTTGCATGTGTGCTTGTCAGAATAAGTCGTGAGTAAACAAAGCAGACAGAAGAACATAACAGTTATCCTGGATTAAAAGTCCACATAAAGGTGCTCAGGGATGAACATGTGAGCAGGGCAAGCAGGTCAGTGACTTTCCCAGGATGTCTTCCAGTCTCCAGAACTTGCAGATCAGGGGCTCATGGAGGAAGACATCTCTGGAGTAACTGAAACCTCTTCAGTAAAGAGAAAAAATAGATCACTTTAGTCAAAAGATCAGACATGAGCAGGCAGGTGAAATTGCCTGTGAAAGTTGACATTAAGAACTAAATTAATTATTTGCAGTAGTTAGGGTGGTTCTGGAGAAGGGCAAAGTGGAGATGGTGTGTAGCAAGTTGAGCAACCACCATGCTGCACTTGTAGAAGCAGAGCAAGCTGGATGTCAGCGCTGGGTCATTGGAAGTTGTGAGTCACCAGCCAGGCTTTTGATGAGACTGAAGCATTCAGTCAGGAGAGAGTCACAACACAATGAGCTACTAGCTTGGTTCTTGAGGTGACAGCTGCCAGATTAGCTTCTCATCATGAACTGCCACCGTACTGGGGTACCCTACCAGGAAAGGTGTCTCAGGGGTGGACAGGCCAGCACAGATGGATAGTCCTCTGTCTGGAAACAACCACATGAAAGATGTAGGAGCTTCTTGTGATATGCCAAAAGAAAGTTTAATCTCAGTGCAGCCAGCCAGCTCTCACTGTGTTAGTTCAAATAGGACTGTATCCACCCTCATGGTGTGAAAGGGTTGTGCAGAGTGCACCATGGGGTACACCACATAATTAGACAGCATCATGTTTGGTTCATAACACTGGGATTGCCAGTTCTTCTACGTGGGTACTTCAAGAGGGATGAGGTCCTGTCACCAGGGACAGGTAGATCTCTGCTGACTCATGGATGGCCCTGTGCTTTATTGGTCCTCTCTCAAATACTGGTACCTCCTGCTGGGTAAGTGCCCCGGTGCTTCATTGGCTGGGCTTCATTCTTTACTCAACCTGTTCCTGTTCATCTTCCTTAGGATTTATCCTGGCCACAGCCAGGGACACAGCATGGAGCTAAAAGGATCTTGGACTTGATTCAGATTTGACAATCCTGTGTCCTCATGTCTAAACCAGGAGGGCTCTGTGCAGTCTCTTCATGTCTCAGCTATGTTTAGGTATACTGTTCACACCACGTAGCTCTGGGAAGCAATAGACAGCTGTCTTGCTGCTATTGAATGAGAATGGTTTATAAAAATATATAATTTGTGATGTATTTCAGCAAACAAAATCAGTGACCAGGTGAAATATATTCCACTTTGTCTAAATGAAAGTGAATGGCTAGTTGGCAATGAAAGTGAAAGACAAGAGAAGAGCCCTTCTACTGAATTATATAAAAAATTAAGAGTTAAAGAGAAAGTGGGTTCTTAGCAAGACAAATTGAAGCTCCTACATCTACATTTCAAAGACTTCATTGTCCCAAGGCAAGACAAACAAAATGGTATTTGCATATTCACAGACACTGGAACAGTATCCAAAGGCATCAGCAAAATGGAAGAAATTGAGAGAAGGGAGGTGAAATTAGCATACAATGTATTTCCTCAAATTGAAAAATGAGATGGAAGGACTAGGAGGGAAAGCTCCTTAGAGTCCTTTGATGCTTGTTTTTTCCCAAAAGGAAAGAGTACACGGGGAAGTTGTGACTTAAAACTGCAGTTTAGTGATAACGCTAAATCTAATTTGAGGGCTTTTAGTGCTAGAGCAGAAATACCACAGCTTCACAACTCAGTGTGCTGATCTGGAATAAGCTTTTTGTGCCAGTTCAGATTTGTTCAAATAGGGCTGATTGGTTAACGTTGTGCCAGTGTATTTCATGTCAGATACACCATCAGCATGCAAACAGAAGTAGCGTTTTGTTGGACCTCTCTCAGCTTGTTTGTAGACCCTTCTTGCTCTCTTCCCACCCATATAATCTTCAAGTCACTGCCTCCATGCATCATCACACCCTCCACATGCAGCTCAGGACCTTATATGTTTCTTTCCACTTTGGACATTCAGCATCTTTGGTCCTGTCCTTGTCATGGACCTTCACATGGACCTTGCTTTGCTCATTCCCTCCACATCAAGCTTCACTGTCACAATAACATTGACCTTCCGATACTGCAGTTTAGCATCCTCCCCAAGCCAGATTCACACCTGCCACCATAGTGAGATCCACTGCAAGCAACAGTTCTTTTATCTCCTGCAGTCACAATTCTGTTCACTGCAGTTCTTATGACATCCAGGCAGAGTCTCATGTGGGAGGGCTGCTGTGCTGCAGGATTGGAAAAGTGTGGGACCAAGGTCAAAGCCCTGGAAAAAGCCTATAGGAAGGACAAGGATACTGGTGGCCCCTCATTACTGAAGAGAAATTCTGTCTGTGCAACAAGGACCTTAGCCAGAATTTGTGAATTTGTGACAGGGTAGAGACCTTGTATGGAGTGTGTGCACTCTTGCAAGAGTGTTAAGATAACTTCTCCTCCACGGAAGAGTGGCAACCTGAAGAAGAGTGTACCTCCATGGGAAAGCAATTCTCAAAGAAATTGAACCATAGGAATCACAACAGTGCTGGTGGAAAGAGACCCATGGAAGTCTCCAGCCCAACCTTCCCTGGAGCAGGATGATCCCCGGGACTAGATCAGGACAACCAGGGCTTTGTACAACTGAACTCTGTAAATAATGCAGATGAAGACTCTCTTGACATCTGGCCCAGGGCTGCATCACCCTCCTGGAGAATCAGTTTCCTAATGCCTAACCTGAACCTCCGAAGCTCCAGTTTGTGTTTGTTGACCCTTGCTGTATCGTCTGGCACCACTGAGAAGAGTTTGGCTCTATCATCCTTGTAACAGCCCTTCAAAAATTTATGGGCTGCTTTTAGACACTGCTCAGTCTCCTTTCACCCCGTGGAAGAGGTGAAGCCTTCTCTCCACCTCTCTGCTAAATCAGCCCTGCTCCTTACCTCTCCTGGCTGATCATGTGCCCCAGACCTTGACCACCTTGTTCGTGTTGACTGATCCCCACATCCTTTCTGAACGGGGAGCTCAAAACTGAATGCAGTGCTCCAGGTGCAGCCTTCCCAGCACTGAGCAGAGGGACAGTAATTTCCTTCT
The DNA here is from genome assembly GCA_008921705.1 of Burhinus oedicnemus. NCBI lineage: Eukaryota > Metazoa > Chordata > Aves > Charadriiformes > Burhinidae > Burhinus > Burhinus oedicnemus. The sequence continues at coordinate 84,267 of VFFE01006586.1, read as the reverse complement.
ACTTTCTGGCTATGCTCCTCCACATATAGTCCAGCAAGCAGTTTGTCTTATTTGCAGTGAGAGTGACTGCCAGCTCATATTTACCCTGCCATCCACCATCACCACCAGTCTTTGGCAGCAGGATTGTTGCTCAGCCAGTCCGCTCCCAGCCCGTGGCGATGCAGGAGGTAATCCTGACCCTGGTGCAGAATGAGTGAAGAGAAGGGTAAGGGGTGACACACAGTATAACTATGGTTGGTTCTTCCTCTATTAACCTCATGAGGTTTTTGCTTGGCCCGGTCTTGAAGTTTAAGGTCCACCCATTCAGCTTGTCAAACACCACCCCCCCCCCGCAAATTTAACATCATCCACAGCGTTGCTGGAAGTTTAGAGTTTGGTGCAACCTGGTCTGATCTCATAGCTGGTGCTGCTTTGAGCTGGGTGTTAGACTAGAGACTCCTGAGATCCCTTGCACCTTGGATGATCTTGTGATTCTAGGTGGGTTCATATCACAGTGGAAGTCACTGGCAAAGTTTTCAAGCCATATGGGCCCATATATCAACCCCTGAGGCGTGACCCTGGCACTGCCAGCCACCAGCTGGATGTCATGTCATTGATGACTACCCTCTGAGTCCAGCAGTTCAGCTGAATTGTCTGCTTTTCCAGCAGCTTTTCTCAGCCTGCCAATGGGACTGCTATGAATCATGGTGCAAAAGCCTCTTTTGTTTTCCATGGCTAGATGTTTTCTTTTGCATGGACTCTACCAGTCTTCACATGTTCCCAGAGCCTGTGTCAGGCTTGGAGACAGGGCTTCTGTGCCTGTCCCTCCTTTGTGCTTTGATCAGTGCTGTGTCACATCCTACTGCCTTCCACCACAATGAGCAATCCCAGACTGAGAACACAGAGCTCTACCAGGAGCTTTACTTCTCATCCCTTTCCCAGAAAAGCTCCTCTTTTCTTTCTTTACATGTGCACACCTGCGCCTATACACAAATGTAGGCATGACCCCACGTACACATGTACACACACCTATTTGTACACATGCATGCACATACATGCACAAATACGCACATTTGCGGTCATTCACACGTACACATGCATACAGGCACGTGCACATATGGATACACCGCCACTTGCACACATGGACACAGGTGTACATATGCATGCGCATCGGCACATATACCCACTCATGCAGGAACATATACATATAGAGGCATACATGTGGAAACAGCTCTGTACAAATACTCATCCACCCCCCCCCACATCCCTCCGTGCACATACAGAGGCACACGTACACACTCACCTGCACAGTTGCAATGATAGTTCGTTGCCTCACCATCCTCTATATTCATCCCACTCAGTGTAAGGGGCTGGATCCCAGTCTCCGAATAATCATCCACCAAGTGTCTGACCTCTGTAAACATGTCAGGTCTTAAAAAACTCCTGTGAAACTTAACAGTGTACAGCAGCAATGACCAAGTAACTCCTGAGACAAGATACATTCTTATCCTGATCGTCTTTTCACCATGCTAGACGTTAGTGTGGACCAGTGCCATGGCATCCAGCCCCTGGGGTTGCCTGAAAAGCAGTAGAGATGTCAGTGGCAGGGCAGTGGGTGTGTGATGACATCTGTGTCCTACCAGGGATCCATGCTATGACTCATCTTGCAAGCACAGGTCAGAGGTCCAGGCCAGGTACTGACTTTCCCATACCTGACCAAGGTTTACTCATTTCAGGGACATCCAAATAGGACCTACTACCACCACAGCTGATGAACAGTGCAAAGAAGGTCATGATGAGGAACCCATTGAATACCTGGAGGAAAGATTCTTTTTCCAAGCTGTGAAGACACCAGTGACCACTTTCATTCTCTTGCTTAAGATCTATGACACCTGTAGCTGGACTCTGGAGGATACAGATGAGCTGTCCCAGAGTGGATGCTCAGTCTGTGATGAGAACATCTGAAGAGTAAGGAAGAAGCTACTTGTGATGGTGTGTCCATGAGAAAGTGAACATAGGCATTATAAATCATTGTTCTGCGGACAGTGCATGTAAGAAGGTGGACTCATTTTGCATCAATGGCTTTGCCCCAGGTTATCAGAATGATTTTTGGCAAGATGAAAGACTATTGAAAGTGTTTACATCTTTAAAGAGGGAACAATTTAAATGTCTGACATGGAAGACTAGTGCAGAAAGCACTGAAGTATGGCTAGTGTGAGCAATATTTTACTTGGGGGGTCCAGAAGTTTCCACTCTGACAAAAACTGCCTGGCAAATTTCTGCAGTGAAAATTCTCAGGGAATCAGCACATGTGTCTAGGCTGAATGTCTTCAAGTGCGAGATTCTTGAGGGAATTTGAGCCCAGTGATATATGCTAAGAACATGGAAAGCAAAATGTCTCCTTTCATGGTTTCCTCAGAAAAACCAGGATAGGATCCAAGTCCCAGACACCTGATTGCTTTCTTATCCTTGCTAGGAGCAGATGAAGCTACTGACAACGACCAGGGCTGAAACAGGTTTGGCTCCTTTGAAAAATCAGGAAAAATGCATTTTTGGAGGCATCCAAAGGTGTTCTTGCATCTTGTCCAGCTCAGCACAGTGCTCTGGACTGCTTTGATGGCTGCACAGTGATCCAAAGCCAGGTCTAACCCCCTCGATACCTGCTCAGTTACCACCTGACAGGCAGGAGAGCTCGCTGGGGGTTAAGCAGCAAGGTTTGACAGTTATTGTCCACCAAAGTGAGCAGCCGAGCCTAATGCGTGGTCATTCATTACAGACTTTCTGAATGGTCAGCTGCACTATTAGAGCTGGTCAAAGGTCTCTCCAAACATTTACCATCCATTAAAAGCTAACCTTTCTGTGTGTATGTTTGAGCTTTGAGTTCTTGAATAGCTGCAGGCTATGCGTGAGGCTCGGTGCTTCTCTGGGGGTCTATTACACTGTCAAACACATCTCAGCCTTCCTAAACGCCCCGGCAGCATTCCTGAAGTGGATTCTCCCTCCCTGCCTCCCATCACTCCTCCTGGAGCCTGAAAGCCGTGAACAACTTGCTGGCAGCTGGACATTCCTTATGGGCACTGTCAAGTTTGCTGGTCTTCTCCCTCCAAAAATAAACAGCAAAACATGTCTGAGATAAGAGCTTAGAAGGAAATGGTTTTCTTTCCTTCCCAGGGCATGTTTTCAAAGATTTGGAATTTTTCCCATCATATATTGTGATCAAAGCAAAAATTGTGGAGTGTCAGGGTGAACTGACAGTCTGATTTTTCAAGAGCGTCAACCAGATTTGTCATTTTGGAAATGTTTTAAATGGAATGATGAGAACTTCTTCCTTTCAAAACCTGGAGAGATGCTCAAAGTTTGTGCTTTCTGGGCTCTCAGATGACACTTGGCTATTGATGCTGTGTGCTAGAGCCGGGCAGTCCTCCTACTTTTCTCCAAGTCCAGAGTTTACCGTGAAAAAGCCAGCAGCCTCAGGTTCACCTCTCCTCTCTCACGCACTCAGCTTTGCATTGTTTTTTTAAATCCTGTGTCAAAAGGCACGCTGTCCCCTTTTGCTTCGCAAATGGGATTTCTTATGTCTTTCCCTTCCTTCCATTTCTCCCCTATTTTCTAGTTCTTCCTCATTTAATCACCTCTTTCCTACCTCAAGGTTTTAGAAATGCTTCTGGCAAACACCTGAAGTGCATTACTTTGCAGGCAGCCTTGTATCACCTGTGATTTCAGGGCTTCTAGTTTGGAGCTAGCTTGCATTTGGTGATTTTGGCTTGAAGTGTCGGCATAATGAGCTGGCATTTGCTTGAAAATAAAGCTTAACATATCTTTAGGAGTGCTCACATGTGAGAAAAGGGATTTTTTTCCAGGTGCTTGGGAGTGCTCAAATGATGGCTACCTTGAGAGGGACCAGGATACTGTGAATTCACACACTATCCGGTGTGCAACGATTTTTTAATCTAGGTAGTCCTCAGACCTTTGAAGCTAGCAGTTTTGGGTCTGAGTCTTTGAGCTCATTCATTCTTTTCTGGCTTTCAAAATTTTTGGACTTGAAGTGCTTACATGTATAAATAGCTAAAGAAACAATGTGTTTGAGTTTCAAAGCTGCTGAAGGACTGTTCCTCACGCTGCTGCTACTGGCTTTACCCTCACAAAGAGAGAAGTCAAATAAGCATACCAAATTCTTTCTACAGCTTTATGTTAATATTGCTCTGAATGAAGCGACCTATAAAAAGTTTAAAAGAGGAATAACATGGGAAAAGGAAAATGAGAAGACCAGAAAGCTTTTCTCTATTGAAGAAGTTTCTTCCAGAGGACTAGCACTTCCATCAGCCAGCACTAGCATCTACCCCAGGTCTGGCCAGGAGAGATCAGCAGAGTTCAACTGCAGGGACAACCAAGGCAGCCACAGCATTAAATCGGACTCACAGAATAAGTAGAAAGTATCTCAGAATGTCCCCATCAATGCCTAATTATCTGCTGACTTCTTAGACATGAGAGAATTTTCCTTGTCTATTTAATTTCATGCTTATCATCAAACTAGTCATTAAACGGCTGAGTATTAGGGGAAAAATTCAAGGCTTTCTGCTCTGTCTTGTTTAATCCTTCAGCCCCTCCCTTTCCGCCTCCCCGTCCCACTTTCTCTCTGGCACAGTCAGGCAAGGGGAAAGGAGGCAGGGGGTTGTGCTGGGCGGTGCGGCACAATCTCTGCGTCGTGGTCTCGAAACAGGCAGGATGTGAGGGTGCACAATCCCAGGGAAAGGCTAGGATGGAAAATCCTCCAGTGCCGCATCCGAGCTCAGCAGTGCAGCTCTGACTGCTGGCAATATGTACTTCACATCCCACAGGAATTGCAGAATTGCAGAGGCCTCCAAGAGTGGGATAAGACCCAGAGGTCTGATCATTATAAGGAGAATTAATTGTCTGGGAGTGAGGTAAATTGTTAAAAACACAACCAAAATGATTAAACAGCAAACGACACTGGGCTTTCCTGTCCTATAACACATCATTGGGGGGATATTTCATAAAATTAAAAAAATAAAAAAAATTTCAGCCACTGAAAGGCTTGTGCGTAAGACAAATCAAGGATGGAGAATTGCTGCTTTGGGCTATCTTTGAAACCAGGAACATGGAAACACTGAAGTAGAGATCGGCTGCTTAAACTGACGACAACACTATCCCACTGGAATGAATTACTGCTTTGGGTCTCAGCTGCTCTTCAGCTGGACTGATTGGAGGCAACAAGGATAGGACACAGCCTGAAACAGCTACTTGCAGCCTTGTTTGAAAAATCTTGTTCTGGCCATGGCAGGATTTTGGCTTAGCTAGACCAGAACCCATCCAGTTAGGCAATCCTAGGTTCACGCATATTTGTGGCAATGTCCTGTCTACTTCTCCAAGTGTAATTTACTTCCTTCTGAGGGGACTGCACTGCAACACTCTTTGTCCAATAAGACTATACAGCAAGACAGTCCCATCTACAGGATCCTTGATTAAGTGTTTTGCCTTGATGCCAACACTGCTGCTTTTGGTTTCTAATGTCCAGGAGGAACTATTTCCCCAGCTGCAGTCTCCAAGCCATAAACTTTTGACCTGAGCTAATTACTGAATTCACTTTATAGAAGTAATGAGGTTCTGAGCCTCTGCAATGCCTTGGAGGCTCTAGAGAGTCCGAGCCAAAACCTGAGCTCCCTAATCAGTTCTGACTCTGTTTTTTTTATTAATTTACTGAGTGCCCTGAGGCACTGCCGCTCCTTCAGCTCTCTGGGAGGAGCTGCAGTCTGTTTCTCCCCAGTTTGCAACTGGGTAAAGCGTCCCAGTTCAGGGCTGCAGGTATACTTGGCACCCTAGTAATGAGAGGAGGAGATACCAGTGAGGACCAGTGGTCAGAGCAGCAGGGACAACAGAGTTGTGCTCCAGTCTTTCCTCAAGCCTACTATTAGACAACTTGGGTCTCCTCCTTCTGCCTCAAATTCTCCAACAGAAACTGATAGCTCGTTGATATCTGTGGGTAGTATAATGAGGAAAGAAGGTGAAGTGTTGCTGTAAAGGACCATATATAGACACTGGCAGCAAGATCACAGCTGGGAACAGGCTCCCACACTGCAGAAATGTGTTACTGTGCTTTGGTCAACTTGTGCAGTCACCATCTCCCTCCCTTTGCTGAGTTCTTCCCACCCAGTAGAGACAGGCCTTAAGCAGTTGTCCAAAACTAAGCCCATCCTGTCTTTCACTGGGAACATCCAGGAGCCCTCAGCAGCTGAAGAAGAGCTGGAGACATGGATTGAACCCCTCAGCCTCCAAGTCCACCACGGGTCTCTAGTTGCTCACACAGCCAATGGTCTTGGCTTCCCCTCTCAAAGGATTTCTCTTGCTCTTGTGCTTGCTCTGTTTCTCCCTCCAACTCTTACTTGCAGTAGCACCCACAGGGCTGAAACCTTGCTGAGGGGCAGGAGAAGGTGACTGAGTCACCCAGGTAAGGATGCTGTTGACCAAGTTCTAGCTCCAGCCCTCAACTCCAGCAAGCAACCTCCCAGTCTGGGGCAGTGTAGTGAAAAGAGCATCTCCACTTCCCAAGAGGATGATGGAGAAGGGAAGGCACACTGTTGCTGGCTACCCTCATGACCATTTTCAAGGAAGAAATAGCTAGTGGTTCTGCAGGAACATGTGATCTCCTGATGCCAAGTCAACTGTATTGCCATGGTAGTCTCCTGCTCAGCCTCAGTGAGACTCTTCATGGTCAGTGTAGGACCCCAAGCTGAGCCATACTCCACAGCAGGCAGTGTTGGACCCCACGCTGAACCACCCACAGCCACATCCTTTCTGCTCACGGCTGAGTACAAGCAGAATGAACTTGCATCTGCTTGACAAATACTCCAGCCCTTACGTGTTTAGCCCCACAGCATGGGCAAGAGCAGTGGCGGCTTGAGCACACGAATGGCAGGGCTCCTACATCACAGCTGACAGAATGCAGGAATGGACCGGGTGCTGTTGTTGTCAGAAATAAAGCAGTTGTGGTTAGGAGGAGGGAATGAGATTTACACTGCAAATCTGTACAAGGTTGAGCGTCAAGCACTCAGGGCCAGCACACGGTCGTTAATGTGGTCTTGGCAAACACAGCTGCCCTTGCTGAGAGTGATGTGGCTGCTAATTACAGAATGATGCCACTTTTCTTTCTGCTTTTCCTCTGTCTCATTTCAGGCAGATGGTTAGTGATTCAGGGAAACTGGAGACTTTGTGAGCATCCTTGTGTTCAGCCTTACAACTGAAATAATGTTATTTTAACACGTGGGTTTGAGAGATTACCTTACCTGACACAGGCCAGAGGAATTAACCTTAGCATTTGCAATAAAAACGATAAGATTTTTTTCTTCCTAGTATAAAGAGTCCCTAAAAATACATGTCGTATGTCTAGTTTTAACTCATAATCATGGAAGTGAAGCTTGTGACATCTGAAATGCTTGAAAAGCCGGTGTTTTACAACAGCTGTAGCAGGAAAGTGAAGTGGGCTTGGGGAAGCAAGAGTAGTTTTCCCAACCAGCCTATGATATGGACACTGGGGAGAAGAGTCTTGGCAGGTGGAAATGCACCAAAGTCTTTTGCCATCAGTGGAGACAGGCTGATTTTGCATCACTTGCTGTGAACAAAGAACTTATCTGGTTTGGAGGCTGCAAGGAAGTGATGCAGAAAGATATGTGACTGGACAGGTAGAGGTAAGCTGTGAATGCCTGTTACCAGCACAATTTTATAATATTCTATAATTATATAATTATAGTATATAATTTTATAATATCATATAAGTTTTATAATTCATAAAATCATCCTGCAGGAGTTAAAACTATCTCTTGGGAAATTCAGATTCACAAAGATAGTAAGCTACTGCCAAATTAGTGATGGATATGGCCAACAGAAAATGATCTTGAATTTCTGATACTTCTCCAAAAACAGAAAGAAAAAACGATAAAAAACATGTTAAAAAAATTAATGTCTTCATGATGCGTTGGTCACCTTTCATATTCAGCCTTCCCACCTCCTCCATAGACTCCCGCACCTTTCACTTGCACTTTGTGCTCATTTTAGCTTGCTGGGCATATTGCTCGCTGTCAGCAGAGCCACCCTGGCTGTGGGCAGCACGACCAGGGAGGTGAATACCCCTGGCTAGTCTCACGAGACATTGGTTTACCAGGGACTGAAGTGATTATGGATTCCTCCCAACATGGGCAATCCAAAATCACTTGAAGAGTGCAACGAAACCTGGAGCTCTTGCGCCACCTATCATAGCCCCTGCTGCTGCACCATGCTGCAACTAATTGCACCATGGTGCTTGGGTCACCGGAACAGCGTTGGAAAACTTGAAGGAGCAATGAAGTAAATCCATTTCATTAAAACAGAGAAGACTGGTAGATGTAATTTTGCAGATCTCATTTATTGTTAAATAAACCTGCCTTGTACCAGGGCAAGTAAATCTTGGCTGGCAGTGCAATTGTCCTGGTTTGAGCCACACAGGACTAGTTTCTCTTCTAATGCTTGGGAAAACTGTACTTTTGGAAGACTCTAGTGTCTGGATTTGTGAGAGTGTTTATGTTATAGCCAGCCATGGTGTGTGGGTTTCAAGGTCTCAGTGTCTTTGAGCTGGCCAGGTGCAGGGATGAGGAGGAGCAAGACCCGGGCACTTGACCCAAGCTGGCCAACAGGGTTATTTCATACCATAAGTGTCACATTCAATATAAATTAGGAAGTTTGCTGTGAATCTCTCTCCCTTGATGGTAGCGATCCTGAGAACTTCTCGCCCCGGTGCCGGAGCTCTGAGCCCTTCCCTTCCTCCTGAAGCTGTAGCACTCCCAGTGTCCGACATTTGCTGTCCTGGGAGTGCACAGCTTCCTACGGATAGAATGGGCCGATTATAATCCTTGTGTATTTTATATTAGTGTCGGTATCAATATTGGTTCTTCAGCATTATGAATGTTAATTATCTAGTCTTATTCTATTAAATCTGTTTATATTTCCACTCCCGAGTTTCCTTGTTTTTTCCCCCCAATTCCCCTTCCCAGGAGGGGAGGTGTCATTGGATGAGAGAATAATTGTCTAAATGACAATAAATTGTTGTGGGTTTCTTAAACCATGCCAGCAATCAATGACTGGAGTGGGCAAATGTAACTGAACCTGGAAGAAGACTGGATTGTAACATGAGGTGCAAGGTTGGCTGCTGGAGGTAGATTTTTTTTGCAATTAGACCATCTAGTCTGGTCAGAAAAAGCAGATAAGCTTTAGGAAAAACAAGCCCTCCTTTGAATTTGAAATAGAGGTAGCAAATTGACAGATAGCTCAGGAGAGTGAACAGAGCAGTACAGCAGGGCCAAGCTAATCACTGCAGATAAGATCTCCAACACCCTGATGCTGGCAGGCAGTCTAACAGCTCCTGTTGTGGCACCTTCCCTCTCCCTCCAGACATCCTGGCAAATGGGTAAATGGCACCGCACCAGTGGAGTTACCTCACTTCCAAGGGGACATCTGCAGCTCCAGCTGCCTTCATCAGTGCCTGGTCCACTCCTGCTGTCGAGGAAGCTCAACCAAACGGATGCAAACAATGCTTCTCAGCCTGTGATGTGTGCCTCGCTCTTAAAGAATAGAAAGGCTAACGAGACACAGTCTACTTCTCCATCCCTTTTCAGGTATTTTCCAGCCCTAAAGAAATATGGTTTATCTTACTTTCAGGTACCAAATCCATCTCATGAGAAGACAGCAAAATTAACTCCCTGAGAGGAGGCTGTAGCCAGGTGGGGTCGGTCTCTTCTCCCAAGGAACAGGCAATAGGACAAGAGGAAACGGCCTCAAGTTGTGCCAGGGGAGGTTTAGATTAGATATTAGGAAAAATTTCTTCACCAAAAGGGTTGTCAAGCATTGGAACAGTCTGCCCAGGGAAGTGGTGGAACTGCCAGCCCTGGAGGTATTTAACAGACGGGTAGAGGTGGTGCTGAGGGACATGGGTTAGTGGTGGTTTTGGCAGTGTTAGGTTGATGGTTGGACTCGATGATCTTAAAGGTCCCTTCCAACCTAGAACATTCTGTGATTCTGTTTCTATAAATTCTCAAGAAGAAAGTTTGCAAAAGCAGCAGAAAAGTCGATGTTAGGGCTGGATTTGCTATATAGAGGAGTGTGTTGGATGACGAGTGCAGACTTGGTAAAAAGAAGAGATCCCTGTCTGGAGCCTACACTATACATTCCTGAATGCCACTATAGTCCATAGTTTACTGGGCTATAAGAAATTCCTGGGACCCCTCTGAGTAGAGCATCAGTCTTACTTGGGCATTGGAAAATGGCCTGAAAAGCACCCCACTGTGGTAATTACACTCTATCTGAGCAACACCCAATCAAGCTGGCTACTGTGGACTCTTTGGCACGGGGGCTACCAGGCTGGACTGAACAGCAAATTGCGTCTGTCTGCATTCAGTCCTCACACTCTCTCCTGGCCACTGTTAATGGCAAAAGACTTGGTAAGCTTTTGTTCACATTACTGGAGAAGGTTTTAGGAAAATTCCTCTATGACATTCTTTAGAGGACTCTCCCCACCCTCCCCTCACCCACACAGACAATCCAGTTTTCCCTCCTGGGGGACTCCAGCTGGATTGACAGAAGACGACATCTATCCTGTGGATGCATGCAGCTCCCGGGGCTTCTTTGTGTCAGGGTGTTTTAACAACAAACATATCACAGCCCCCGGAGCGTCCAGTCCAACGCGTGAGATGCAGGGAGAGGTAGCCTGGCACGTTCATCTCTTTATGCCTGGATTACCCAGTTGATGAAACGTAGATGAAAACGATTTTTACACTATTTTTTTTCTAATTTTGAGATCCCCATATGGACAAAATGTGAGTGTGAGGCAGATTGATACCCAGATTTGCCTTGGAATGCAGTTCAGAATTAACCTATTAAACTAATGCACAAAGCAGTATAGTTATCTGAATTGGTTTGCCAAAATTAGACCTAGCAAATGGGTGTTTATTCAGTAGAAAAGAGGAGCACATAAAAGATCTGTGCCTAAAATTTCCCAAAGCAGCTGATGATTTTGTCTAATTCTGATGGAATTCTTAACCTGACACATTTCAGAGAGACTGACCCCTGGAAAAATCAGGATAATAGCACATGGTTTTGCTCACATATTTTAAGATTTTCCTACGCAAGTGTTAAATTATGCATACAGTTCAGGGCTACATTAGTGCTGAAACAGAATCTGTCCTAATACATTTATGTATCAAACAGGGCTGCCCAGTAAATGAATTCAGGTTTTCAAAGCCAGAGCTTTTAAGGCCTGGACGCAGAGATTGCAATGGGATTTAGGATTAAGGGGGGAATGCCATCTCAGTAGAAGGCAACTGAGGCTCCTCACAAGTTCCTGATGCTGGACAAATGGATGCAAGGTCTTACATTTCTTGGCAGGATTACTGCAGTTTCATTTGATTGTTGACTGGGGAAGGCAATGTCATTTCCTGCCCCTTCTGCCTCCTTGGCTTTGTTGGAGGAGGCTCTTCTGCTCCTGTTTTCTGAATTTCATCGATAAGGTCAAACCGAGCTGCGATCAGCAGGGAAAAGGCACGAGCAGCTTAGTCACAGAATCACAGAATCATAGAATGGTTTAGGTTGGAAGGGACCTTAAAGATCATCCAGTTCCAACCCCCCTGCCATGGGCAGGGACACCTCCCACCAGACCAGGTTGCTCCAAGCCCCGTCCAACCTGGCCTTGAACACCTCCAGGGATGGGGCAGCCACAGCTTCTCTGGGCAACCTGGGCCAGGGTCTCACCACCCTCACAGTCAAGAACTTCTTCCTAATATCTAACCTAAATCTTTCAGTCTGAATCCATTACCCCTCATCCTATCACTACAAGCCCTTGTAAAAAGTCCCTCTCCAGCTTTCTTGTAGGCACCTTTCAGATACTGGAAGGCTGCTACAAGTTCTGCATGGAGAACTGAGCCATGTTTAATCATTATTACCATAATATACTGCAATGGAGGCATGGAGGCACCAAACATATCCTATGTAGCACATGTACCAAAAACCCATTGAGGTCAGTAGTTTGTCTCCAGCAGTGATCTGTGGCTGTCACCCACAGAATTAAAGCATGAGGCAAATATACCTGCCCAGGATATTCTCTGAACCTCCAGCCATTTGTGTCTTAAAGATTCCTAAGGCTGGGGGGTGCTGCAGTGTTTCTCACCACTGGGTGACCTTTTTTTCCTTCTATTTCTATTTCTATCATATTTCCCCGGCATCACTGCAGAAGGGAGGGAGTTAGTGAAGTGGTACAGATGTTGCTTGTCTTCTTTTTCCATTGGCCTGACCTTCCCCACCCTTGCTGTATCCCTTTACCTGGTACGTTTATGAAGAAGGGAATGATGGCCCAAGCATTTGTGATTCTTCCGTCCACAGATCAGTATCAAAACTAACTGTGATAGTAGTGCAGAAATGTTCTTAATTTGGGAAGATGAGAAGGAAGGTGCAATGTGTCTTTAAAAGGCTTGCTGCCCAGGAAGACCTGGGTCCAGCACATCACCCAACAGTCCAAGAAATTTGATAGATGGGTCTCTGACATTCTTGTCGTGTTTCCCCTTCTCTTTTTCTCTGCTTCCACAGCCTCAAAATGCTGAGAGGCGTGCTGTGAGGTCTGGCTTGTGTAAGGGAGTCTGTCAAAGCTGGGACATGCAGCCCCATGGCCTGCAGCTGGACTAAGTGAGGAGTCTCCATCAAGCATTCATCTAAATGTCTTGCCTCTGCAGCATGCCCTCAGGTTCGGCACTCCTTTGTTTTTAAAGCCACAGTTATTAGTATCAAGCATGCAAAGAGATGGGGAATACTTTGTGCCCCCAAAAATGAGAGGGAGGGAGGGAGGGAGGGGGGAGGGAAGGAGAGAGGAGGGGGAAGAGAGTTTCTATGCCTGTTGGGATCATGCTTAGAGAAACATGGAGAGACACATTATTAGGATCTGGTTTTAACTAGAGCGTAAGGGTCTCTTTTTTGGGAGAGAGAACAAAGTTCCACAGCTGTGAGGGGGAAAGGGGCTGGTACAGGCAGAACAAAGGAGACCCTACAAGGATGCAGGTTTCCCTTTGGTGCTGCAAGGCTTTAAACTACAAGCCAGAGGAGAGCAATGGGGAATGCACCGATGGGGGTATGAACCCGCTGTTGGATGCACATGTTGTCTGTAGATCGTGTGATAGAGAAAATCTTCGCAGCTGGCTTGAGGTTTCTAAGAGAGCAGTGAATATGAAATCCTTTTTCTCCAGTAGGTGCTACACAGGAATGACCTGGGGACACGTTAGACAGTGATAAGTGACTCTCTCCATCACCTTTTATCCTGTTTACAATACAGAGGCTTTCCTTGAACAACCCCCTCTTTTTTTACTCTCCGTGCTCCTGGCTGTTGTGTCTAAATGAGCCAATTTACTGAAGGACTCCTCCTGGGAGGACTTGAAGTCTAACAAGAACAGACGCTCGCATGTCATTTCTGGCAAAAATCAATTTCTTCACAAAAGAACAGAAATTCGTTTTTGTATTTCAGTGCTTGCCACTTCATCAAAACTCTTGTGATACTTCTGAAAGCCCTGACCAGGAGGGAAATCCCAGCATCTATTTTCACTCAACCTCTCTAATTCCATTAAATGCTTGAAAACAGGGTATAATCACTCAGATAAGGGAGATCAAAGAAAAAGGACTGAATTTATTTGTTACTGCTGCAGTTAATGTTTTTTATTCATATGCTGTTTATTCTTAAACGGATGTGATTTCTGTGGTTTGAATTACTATTAGACATCCAGGCGATAATCCTTTGCCAGAGACCTGGCTTGCTGCATGGCAGGGCAGACAAAGAAAGATTCATGCCTCATCTGAGATGCAAGTTGGACTTGGTTGGACTTGATGATCTTAAAGGTCTTAAATGATTCCAAGACAACGTTTAAGAGAGGGAAGAAATAGCGTAGGAGGAAAGAACCAAGTGCACTGCTTGCCTGGTCCATGAGGGCAGAGGCTATTCCTACTAATTTTTAAATGACCGATCTTGTGGTATTAAGTTGAATGCTTTACAGAATATATATCTTTCCCAATTTTTCCCAATCAAGCTCATTGTCTTGTTAGTATGAAGTCATGTTGCTTGATGAGAACTATTTTCCATCACAGTACACTGACCAGAATGAGTTATAGTCCTAATTTTAGCTTTTTAATCAATCAATTTTTGTATTGGCATTTCTAATGTCCTGGTGCCCAGACTAACTGGCCTATACCCACCCTTTTTTTGATAATCCACCTTCTCCCCGATTCTCCCATGAAGGTAAAAGGTTGCAGGAGTTCAGGTGGCTCAGCAGACTATGACAATAAAGCACGTCAGGTTTTGTGGTCCAGCACATACAAGAAAGGTTTGGGGCTTCAACTGTGGTTGATTATCTGGTCAAAACAATTAAGAAACTATGTGCAGATAAGCTAACTGAAAGCAGTCTCTCATACAACCCCAGAGCAAGGCCTAAACTGCCAGCCCTGTGAAAAACAACAGAGGAACTTGCTGTTACACGATGAACTGGTGATAACCTGGAGTAGGGAATTTATTGTATCTGAAGTAAAGGGGAAAAACCAGGATTATTAAAAAATAAAGCTGTTTGCACAACGGATGCCCTGAGCTGAACACGACCCCTCGTGAACAAGCCTTTGGAGTTAAAGTAGTTCTGTGAAAATGAAATACTGAATGGGACAGCTAGGCAAGGTCCAGAGAAGATGGTTATGATGCTCAAAGAGCTGGAACAGCTACTTTAGAGGGGATGCCTAGATGCAGGATTCATCTTACTTCCCGCTCGGTATCTGCATCTCCACGTGTGTTAGTCCCCTAGACTTCTAGAGATGACTTAAACTCTAGAGACCCCGCGTAAGCCATTCTCTCATTCTGTGAAGTGGATGCGGTTCAAATGCCCAAAGGCAGCTGCCTCAGCTGACATCTTCACTGACCATCACGGGAATCTAAAATAACTACTTCCCAGGGTGCACACCTGACAGACTCATTGATCGGTTTGGGTCGGAACGGACCTTAAAGACCATCCGGTCCCAGCCCCTGCCCTGGGCAGGGACACCTCCCACCAGGCCGGGTGCTCCAAGCCCCGTCCAACCTGGCCTCGAACACCTCCACGGACGGGGCAGCCGCAGCGTCTCTGACAGAGCCATAGCACGGTCTGGGTGCGCTCCAGACAGCCACGCCGGGATGATCCCACCCTCCCGCCAGCATTGAGCCTGGAAGAGCCGACCGTAAGGGGACGCAGAGGCCGACGAGGGGGGAAAAGGGAGCAGGGGCGACTGCCCGCTTCAAGGGGACGCCCGGCGGCAGCCGGACAGAGGCATGGCGGCGCGCCTGCCGCCCCGCCGGGCTGGGCTGGGCTGGGCTGGGCCGGGCTGGGCCGCCCCGTCCGGCGCGGCGCCCCCCGCCACCACCCCCTCAGGCGCGCGGGCCGGGCCGGCAGCGCCCCCTGGCGGCCGCGCCTGGCGCTGCGGGCGGCGCAGGCGCCTTGAGGGGGTGTGGGGGGCGTGTCCGCGGACGCCGGAAGCGGAAGTCGGCGGGGCGGAAGTGAAGGGCGGTGACGTGGGCGGTGGAGCGGAGGTCGTGATGGAGGGGCTCTACCACCAGACCAACAAGTGCGTGAGGTGACGGGGGTCGGGCGGCTGTCGGGGGCCTGACCCCCGCGGGAAGGCCGGGGGCGGGCCCTGCCGTCGCGGTCTGCCTGAGGGGGTGCGGGAGTGGAGAGCGTGAGGGCGCAGCCTGCCTGTGCAGCCTGCCTGCGGCCCAGCGCGCTCGCGGCGCCCTTTAAAAGTTTTTCTCTCGTTAAAGTTCCCGGCTTTCACCCCGGTTGCCGTGAGGACCGTGTGTCAGCCGAGGGAGGAAGTGAAAGCCTGTCCCTCCGGGCTGGCCGTCTGTCCGGAGTGCCAGCCTGCTGTTATCCACGTCAGCCCGAAAGCGAGCAAAGCCTGCTCGCCTCGGGATTTTAAAGCACGGGATTGCAAGTATTCACTGCAAACAAGGGATTCTGTTTTACTAGATGAACGTGCGTTTAAGGCATGCTAATTTGGTTGGATTTTTATGGGATGGCAAATATTCACTGCAAACAAGGGGTTCTGTTTTAGTAGGTGAGTGTACGTTTAAGGCATACTAATTTGGTTGGGTTTTTACAGTGTATAGGTGTTTTTTGGGGGCTAGCAGACGCAATTTAAGCCACCTTAAGAGACGTGTTGACCCCATGATGATAAAACCCACTCTGTTTCACAGATAATGCTAATCTGGTCAGGTAGAAGTGGTATGAAAATTGCAAAATAAGGCAAAAATTTGTAGCTCTGTGTGATATGGAATAGCTTGTGGGAAAGACACAAAGGAGGCAGTTAATCCAAATATTCCCACTTTCAGTGGTAGTGGGTTTCTTTGTTGAGCTCTGATGAAGGAGGTAGTGTGGTAGGTAAGAGAAGTTCATTGAATAATGATATAGAGTGACCCTGTAGGGAAGAGCTATTGATCTAGAAACGCATACCAATAATGTTAACTGTTATTGATAAGGAGAATAATCTTGTCTTGTTCCCATTTCCATATTGTCTTATTCTGTGATCGCAGGATGGTTTAGGTTGGAAACGACCTTTAAAGATTATCCAGTCCAGCCCCCCTGCCATGGGCAGGGACATCTGCCTCTAGACCAGGTTGCTCAAAGGCCCGTCCAACCTGGCCTTGAACACCTCCAGGGATGGGGCATCCATAACTTCTGTGGGGATAGTAGTCACTGAGTTGTGTTTTTGTTATCAGTGTGGGGATGCTGTGAGTTTTTAACCTCTCTTACCATCTCTTCCCTGCACTCACTGTATTTTCTGGCATGGGACAAGTCCTGGTGAGCGTGGAGTAGTTTTTCTGATCCAGTTGCACACTTTCATTTGGCTCCTACTCCTGGCTTTCTAAACAGGCATTTTAAGACTGTTTTAAGAGTAACACAAGTCTCAAGCTGTCAGGGGCATCCTAGAGAAACTGACTGAAAACAAAATTATAGAACAAGCATGGATTGCAAGATACTGGATATTGAATTGGTTCTCTAATTAATTCCAAGTAATGTGGTACTTATGACATACGCAGTGATCTCTTTAGCAGCACAATGTCATGATTTCAAAGGTAGCCCTGATAGTTATTAAAAAAATCTCCTATAATAACTGAAGAATAATTTTATTACTTTGTAAGGTAAGTTGGTTTTAGAGATCTGGTTTCATAAACATTTGTGCTGCAGTCATCAAATGGTACATACACCAGAAAAAGAGTCACTAACGTGACCAAAATTATGATCTCTTAAATTTTCTTTGAAAAAAGGTCATGATATTTTTGTAACTTTTTAAGTGTGTTTCTTGAAGTCTGAATCTCAGCAGCTGTGAGATTGTTCACACCAAGTATGGCCAAAGGTCCGTCTGTCCCAGTGTATGTTCAGTGTTGCCTAACTGCAGAGCTCTAGGAAAGACAGTAAGAAATGGGCAAACATATGCGATGCTTTCGTTGAATATTGTCCCAGTCTCCCAGAAATGTGAGGCTCAAGAGCTTCTTGAAACAGAGGAATTTAACAACCATCAGTGTTTAGGTGGGGGTTTTTTTGTTTGTTTTCTTTTGCTACTGCTTGTCCAGCATCAGGAATTCCTTCCCTTCAGTTTTAAGCTATCTTTTAATTTCATTTGATGCCTCTGTAATTCATATATTGTAAGAGACGGTGAAAGTCATTCCTTGTTCACCTTCTCCTGTGCCATTTATGCTCTAGGATATCTCCCCGCTATTATCTCCAGTCCAGACTGAACAACTGTTTCTTGTATAAAAGCCACTCTGTATTTTTCATAATCTTTATTGTCCTTCTCTGAGCCTTTGCCAGTGCTTCTGTTTTCTTTTTGAGAAGGGAGGGGCAAAACCTGTGTTTAGTGTTGAAGATGTGCACTACCCATTTATGCAGTGACATAAAGGTATGGTGTCTCATCAGCACTCTTGACTTTAGTGGTGTACGTAGGCAGTATTTCACTGGAGATACATTATTAAGGTCTCCCTTGCACCAGCTCTTCTCCCAGTCAGATCTTCCCTCTGGTATGCTCACCACTGGTGAGTTCCTAGTGTGAATTTGAAATCTTGTCTCCATGGTTGTCTTGGAGTAGGTAGATCTTAACTGCTTTCAGCATGCCAGGTGTGTGACATAGGGGAGAGCCCCAGTTCAGGTTCTAAATACGAAAAGGGAGCTAGAACTGGATTGGAAGTCTTTGAAGGAAAAAAAAAAAAAGCCCTTTCACCTTGATTTTTGTTTTTAAACTGGAAGTTATTTTGTAGATGCATATTAAGTGAAAGCACAGCTTTCTTCATACTGAAGAATTGGGTTGGTTTTTTGTGTTCAGTGATGGGCCGTCTGCACTGAATACCACTTAGCTGATTCCTATTCTGTTCTAAAAAGTACTTTTTAATAAAAGAAGCTGAAAATTGAGGTATTGAAAAATGATTTGATTTTATAGCTGTTAACTGTCGTCTTCTTTTAATTTACTTTTTGTCTTTTGATAGACAAGTCCATGAGGTCCAATCTTACATGGGGCGTCTGGAGACTTCAGACAAAGACTCAGTACACTGTAAGTAATTAATTAGTGAGAAAAGTCCCACTCCAGTACTGATTTGATTTAGCTTGCATCTCTAACCTTGTATGCTTTATAATTGTATTTACAATCATTATTGGAACAAATTTGGCTCTTTAGTCGTCGTGGTCAACTGGTGAGACGCATCACCAATCTGGAATGCATTAAAATTATTTTACTGTTTGACTATAATAAGGCGATATTTTCTATGAAGGACAGAGCGGAAAAGACAGAACAAGAATTTACATCAAATCATCTTCCCATTTTAATTCTTTAATTGACAAATAGTGCTTACTCTGGATGCTTCTACAATGTCTTGGTATGGGAATGCCAGAGATTTTTTGGTGTGGTTAGGTTCTGGAACTCACTGTCAGGGTATGCTGTGGAGGCCTTCAACATAAACACGTTAAAAAACCCCCACATTGATGCATTCATGGAGGTATAACGAACACATTGATGTGGACAGAACTGTAAACTCAGGACGTCACCAGGCTAGTTTGTTACAAGCTCAGAAAGCTGAGAAATATGATTGAGTGTCTGTCCTGTTATTTTGCTATTCCTTAAGCCTCCACTAACTGGCAGTCTTCCCCAAAAGATGCTTAGTCCAGTTTCTGGGGAAATGCTGTGATTTCGTGTGCAGGAATTTAAGCAGGATGATTCTGGTAGTTCCTGCTTGCATCAGAGCCAGCACCTGTAATTCCATCTGCTTATGAGAAATATGTAGAACCCCTAGGTCTGAAATTGCTTCAGTAAATTCGGACTATAACCCTGTGCTAATAAAAAGACTGTAATAAAATACTATGATATATTGTGGCAGGACTTTTTACCCCAGTGCATATTTGGCAAATGTATTTTGGACCTGTGTTTGAAGCCTTAAAACCAGGACATTCCTGTATGAGTAAATGCTAATGGGCCTCATCAGGAACTTCTGAAGTGAAAGGACACTGTATTGACCGGCTACATTTATGCACATGTTGACCGACTTCTGTTACCTTAAATACATTTGTGAAACATGACTTTGCTGTAGAAAGGGCTGTGATAACTTTCCTATCAAAAAATTCTGACTTGTCTACTGGTTCTGTTTTTTGTGGTGATTGTACTACTCCTAGTACAATGCCAGACTTCCTGGACTGCTGTTCACTGTATGTGACTTTGGAACCTCTTGAAAATTAGCATAATTTGCCATCTTGCTTCTGCTACTTGAGACCATTTCAAGAGATAGGATTATGTACCATCTTCCACAGTTAATAAATGAACATACTGTTTCTCTCTCTATATAAAGATACAGATACGTGCTCTAGATATTAGTGTGTATTTCAGAATTTATGGGAAAAAGGATTATCTTTTGGGTGAAGAGCAGGAATAGGAGCCAGGAAATCAAACTTGTCTGTTGCAGCTTTCCTTTTCCAACTTTGGGCAACTAATCCCTTCTTGCTCAGAAAAACATAAGATGACCAAGATAGTATTACTTTTATTTGGACTACCAAAAGCTGATGTAATTATCTGTCTGCTCTCCTTGTTGCTTTTCTGTTAAGTTTAGCTGTTCTAAATGGTAGAGAGATGAATTAAGATAATTTGATTGATTTATGTCTGTATATGTGAGTTAGATACTCTTAGATTGTGTGAGATCAAAGGGCAAAGAAAAGAGGTTGTATGTGCTGTTTGCTTTTTCCGGGTTCTGCTGAATGCGTTTTTCTGGAAAGTCCTGAGACACTGTGGAGAAATTAGCAGTTGGTTAATAATGCTTTTCTGTATACCTCTTTAATTGAAATGCAAAGTAAGAACAAATGGTGTCTGTAGAATGTGGTGGTTATGTATATCAGGTCTGACCATGGCAGTCTGAGACTTCATGGCTGTACGGACGTGACGGCGCTTCTGTCCTCTAATAATCAGTCTGTGGACGTGCTCTGGAGGGTGCGTACCTTCAGCCTCACAGCTCGCCTTCTTTAAACACAAGAATGTCAGATGATTAATAGCGCTCCTGTCTTTCGTCCTTCTGTGCAGTTCTTTAAGTTGTGAAATGCTGGGTTGTGACATGGTTAGAAAATATAGTTGTCAGTTGAGGAAGGGGGTTGTGGCTTGTACCGAGTTTTGCTGTACAATGACTACAGTAACTGAAAGCAAAAGCCTCTCTTTCCCCAGCTGTATGAGTTTCCCACTTCATTAAAGTACAAGTGTATGAGTTTGCGTTGTGTACTATTGCCCCTCTGCTGTTCCTGTGCAGATTATCAGAAGCAGTTGCAAGGTAGATGATTACAGAGGCAATTATTTTGTGGCCTTGTTTTTCCACCTGCCAGGGCTACTCAGCCCTGTTTTGGCCACGTCTTTCTGAGCTCTTTGTCCAGTCTGCCAATTCTGGTCAACTCAGAATCCTTGTCATGCTCTGTCAGTCTCTCCTGCTATAGGTATGGGTGATGTATATTAACTCTGTGTTAACAGTTTTCAGTTTAAATTGCCATTGTTACGAGAATCATCTTGGCTATCAGTTTGTGTGAGCGAATCCTGCTGATGGAGCAGGAAGGGGCTGCAGGGGGGAATGTGGGAACTTCAAATCCTAATACATGGAGCTGATAGGGAGGCTCATGTATCATGAAGGAGTAGGGGCTTTCCTAGCTCCCTTCTTGGAGGAGGAGGGAAAGGCAGGAGTCTCAAATTACTGAGTTAAAGAAGTGGCTTTTCATGATATATATATTTCTCAGATACCTGATTTTTTTTTCACCCAGTAAGAATTTGCATCTGTCAAGTTTGAATGCTTTTGAGCCTTTTACCTTCACTCAGATTGCAGTTCTTTAATGCAAATCAAATCACATTTTTATTTCCTTGCAGTAGTAGAAAATGAGATTCAGGCAAGAATAGACACTATATTCAGCAACTTGGAACGTCTGGAAATCCTGTCCAGCAAAGAACCTCCCAATAAGCGACAGAATGCTAAACTGTAAGTTCACCTTCTTTGCTAATGTAGTGTAGTCTTTGTAATTATTTTCCTTAAATTTATTGGAAGCCCTTTGCTTTTTGATTTGAGTGAAACCTTCATACTTTGCGTAACTTATCTCTGTGCTCTACAGTAGCAAAATTGAGGCACAGAGGCAAAATCACTTTCCTGTATTTAACCACAGACTGGTGATGGACCTGGATTCATGGCTCTGTTCTGAGATGAGCAGAACATGGCACTTCAAGGCTTAAAAAAAATTCTGCTCTATATGGCATTTGCCTTTAATGGCATTTGTGGAGGTAAGGAGTAAAATTACTTCAGTCGGTGTCATTTTCTCTGGACCATTTTCCTAGCTGTTGGTCACTTAAAATAAGGAGGTTTCTAAAGTTAGCACTGGTTTGAGCAGGAGGTTGGACCAGAGACCTCAGACCTCTGTTCCAGTTTATTCTGTAACTCTGTTATTAACATTTAGTCCCAAAATGCCTTTGTAGACATTAGAGGTACTGTTCATGTCATTTGTATTAAGAGAGGTCAGTATCTGAAATAGTCATCTAGGCTTTCTTTATAGTCATCAAATATTTAATCAGAGGCAATGGAGTTCTGGATGTTATTTGTTTTAGCCAATGGAGATGCCTCCTGTATTGCCCACTGACTTTTAAACTCCTTTTAATAAACACTCAAACTTAAGAACATGGTGCTAATTAATGAAACTCGAAAGCTTAGTCTTTTATGTGCATGAGGGTCATAAAATAGAAACTGTTCAAATCCTGCCATCTTTCCAAATCTTTTTTTAAATTGACTGAAGAGACTCAAGAATTCTGCTTCACGTTCTGTCGTTAGCCTGCAGTTAAATAATCACCTGCTTAGTAGAAAAATGAGGCATGGAAGATCTAAGTCTGGAATATAGGCCTAACATTGCATGTCCGTTATCTTCTAGATAAGTAGAACCCATTGCTATTTATTACTCATCACTGTTAATTTATAATGCTCCGTTGTTCATATGAAAAACACCAGAAAAGAATGGTATTTTTATCCCTGGGAATATCTTCCTGTTGTTGATCCTTTCTAGCCGAGTTGACCAGCTGAAGTATGATGTTCAGCATCTGCAGACAGCTCTGAGGAACTTTCAACATCGCCGTTACATCCGGGAGCAGCAGGAGCGACAGCGAGAAGAGTTGCTTGCACGTACATTCACTACGAATGTAAATACTCTTTATTTTAGACCTCTGTGTTCTAGAAGCCATAGTCTTTCAGAGAAGTTTCAGGCAAGACATAGGCATGACTCCTACTAGATTGCTGCTTTGAGATGTAAATGGCATAAAGATAGAAAAGAATAACAGTAACTGTTGGAAAAAGTACAACTCTCTCATGAGGAAAAGTTGGGCTATTAAGAAGCAGTAGTAAGACTCCGGAAACTGCTGCTTCTATTTTATCCAGTGCAGTTCTATCTGACTTTATATAGCAGTTTCAAGAGGATGAATGAGGTAGGTACCAAAGTATACATTATACTTGGATTTGTGAAAAATGTCTTTGTCAGATGCTCAGACTTGTAAAGTCTGCCTTTTATACACCCTGCAGTCAGTAGATGTCAGCGAGCTTTCATTTGTCAAAATATAAATCACACAGCTGGGAAAAAAACCCCTTGCTTTTTACCTATAAATGATTCAAAAGTTTTTTAATAACAGGAATGTATTTCCACCTGTTCTTGTTAGTTCTTAATTCTTCCACTGGGAATTGCCCCCCCAGTGCAAATTCCTAGAGGAATTTTGCTCGGAATAATCTAGGTTTGCTTTCAGATTTCAGTTTTCTGTAACTCAAAAGGTAGTCGTCTTTTTTCTTTTGATTTATTTTTTTGTTTGGGTTTTTGGGGGTGGGGTGTCTTTGTTTTGGTTTTTTTTTGTTGTTGTTGTTAAAGGCATATAATCTACCATTCATTGTCTGTTATTCACTGTTAGGGCAAGGAAGAATGAATGTAAGAGGTCCAGTTTTCTTGAGATTTGGGAAGTTCAATGCACTTCTCAAAGCCTGACATAAAGATGACATCTAGCATTTTGTTGGCTATTTCAGAATTATAAACAAGACTTGAAAGGAACACTGAAATGTGAAACCTGATTTGTTTTCAAGTGGTGTTCCTCTGCAAACACGGAGAAATTTTCCTATAGGAAGACTTGTTATCCAGAAATAAAACACATATGTAAGTGGAACAGTCTTGAAGAGCAGTAGCAGGCTTGTGAATGCAAAATAAATGGTGAATTGGTTTTTTTGCTCCTTCAGATGTTGAAAGGTGAAGATGGAAAAAAAAAAAAAAAAAAAAAAAAAGCATGATTACTTTGTATTTCTTTTTAACTCATTACAAACATGTGACTTTTAAGGAATGACCCTTTAATAGGAAAATGATGATTTATTTGACAGTTATTGGCCTATCTGTTTTGGTTAGAAGTTTACATAGTTTCTATTTACATACTACCCTATTCTATTAAATAGAAATGCCAGCTGAGCATGTTAAGTATCCTGAATTAAATCACTGTAGTGTACATAACAGCTTTTGAAAGCTCTAGCAGCGTTCTGAACATTTTGCTTAATTTGAAGATAAATATGGCCTTTACCTTTAAAGCCTTCCCTTGTACCATTCTGGAGAAAACCACTAACAGCAAATGAAAGCTACGATGCCATCTAATTTTCCTGTGAGGAGGGTCAAAAATCTACTTTGGTATTTTTCTTGCTGCCTTGTGGTGTATAAAAAAACCTCTACAAGCTCCTCGTATAGAAAATGGAATCCCTGCTGATTTGAAGTTTAATAAATATCTTAAATAATAGCTCTGCAGACTAATGTAAGACAAGACACTTCTTTTAACCTTAGTGCTTCGTTAACATTTGATCAAAGAGATGCGTATGCTGTCAGGGCTTCTTCCTCCAGTAACTTTGACTCTGCAGCTGCTAACAGCTCGGTCCTTTATTCTTCATTCTTTGGCAGTAAGCAGAATACCCGCCTAGGCAGTACAGCATCTAACACTGAATCGTACATGTCATTCCCATGTTAACTTCTTTTTTTTTTTTTGTTTGTTTTTTTACAATAATCACCAGAGCCTACTCAGAGGAAGTCTGGCATTGTTACACGCATGTAACCTAGAGCTGACAGTCAGATGTAGAGTATTAACTGTCTTCTGCCCTAAATATGAATTCTGCGTTTTGGTAGTTCTTGTTCTGAGTACATGGAAGCAAGTAAGCCAGCGTTTCCACGCTTACTTCTTACGAAGATCACAATTCCTGTTGGTAAAACAGTGTGGGAGCGATGCGCTATTATGTTGACTTTCAATGGAATAGTGTCCAGAGAAGATTAAACTGGAGGCCTTTGAAAGACAAAAGTGATCACATCCTCTGACCTCTTGTGCAATCCAGATTACAGAATTTTATCCAGTTACTTCCATTTCAAGATTCATAGTTTCTAATTTAGCTAATGCATCTTTTCTGGAAAAACGTTAAATTTTTTTGTTGTTGTTGTTGCTTTTAGGTAAGGCCTTGAGTGTTGAGTCAGTTAGACCATCAGGGAACTGGGTTCATGTCTGTTTGCCCTTGCTACCAGAAATTTGCACCGTGTTGTAAACTTACAGAATGTCATCTCCCAGACATTGTGTGTCGCGGGCCTTTTGTCACTTAGAAATGTGATAGTAAATCTTTCAAAAGTCTTTCGCTTGCAATGATCAAATGATTCCTTGTTAAATGCCTTCTGTTAGTTTTGATGTTCTCTCTTGTAATACCCTTTCCTACATATATCATATACTGAGATTACAAAAAATTCCCCACTTTTAATCTGACTTTTTTCCTTTGAGATCTAATTGCAGTTGAACAGCTGATCAACTTTGCCTTTTGGCTTGCTTCCTGTAGGCTTCTCTAAATTACTTTTTTTACTTGAATATTAATGTTGTATTTAATATCCTTATGAAAAAAAGTTTAAAACATAATCCTTCCAAGTCCTGTCAAGTTTTTGCCACATCTATTTCTGCATGTTCTTTTTCTGGATCTAACTATGTATGGGCAGTATGAGTGAGCAGGCAAGGTAACCAAGACCCTGCATTTCCCCTACAGGACTCTGACACCACCATACCGATCGACGAAACATTACAGTTTAATGAATCCCTCCAGAATGCCCACCGTGGCATGGATGATCTTATTGGCAGTGGGACCAACATCCTGCAGGGGCTGAGGGACCAGAGAGTGACATTAAAGGTGGGGGCATCATTTTTTACCAAAAAGACCCCACATTTTTCTGCGTTCGTGATGGCCAGGCTAAGTAAAATAAATACGTAAGTTTGTGTCAGTATGCCATTTCAAGCTGAGAATGCTGGGAAAGGCCCAAACTCCACTTTAACTAAACCTGAAATCTTGACATTTTATCATCTTGCTAGGAACATCTTTAAGCTCTTTCTGTAGCTGGACAGCCTAGCAGTCTTCACCTGCACAGTAGTTAGTATCTGAAGTGCTGAATGTTATGTTTTGTTTCCTTATGGTTGTTTTTTGTTGGTTGGTTGGTGTTTTTTTGTTCAAGTGAAGAATGGGACATAATGGCTAGTAAGCATGCCTTACCTCAGCTGCTAACTTCTGGCAAGTCAAGGATACTTCAGGTCAGAACTGTAATAGTAAAGTTGTTAGTGTGTCTCTGCCTGCTGCTGCTGGTAGTCTGTAATTTGCGGAGCATCATGTTCGTATGTTGTCAGGGGGATATTTCTTCCCACTCGCAGATGAGGAAACATCTGTTCGTATTCTTTTTCCTCTTAGCTTAGCTTTCCATACACTATCAGAGACTTTGTTGTATGTTTACAAATGTGGCAGAAGCAGCTAGCATAGAGACAGCTTATCCAGATAAATGGGTTCATTTGGAAGCATGGTAATCTATGCAACTTCTTGGGTATTGGATATAAACAAACAGGTATGAACCAAGTATTTCCAAATTGCAGCAAGGCTTTAACTGTTCTAGTTGTACTATTCCACTGTTCCATGGACTGCAAGAATTGAAAAGTCTTTACTTTTCTATTGTTTTTGGTTTCTCTTCTCCGAGCAAGGTTTTCTTTTGTTCTGAAGTAGTCTGAAAAGACTGCTGCAGACAGGAAAAGTGCTGAACTTGAAAGTGTAGTATCCAGGGGTTTAATGTGAAATGTATGAAATGAAAGTGAAAAATTTGGTTACGTTTTACCAGCTGAGATACAACCTGATTTCGGCAAAGGGCCTGAATACCTACACTGCCTTCTACCGAAGAAACTGGTATCTAATTTGGTATTGCAAATCTGGATATTTTATGGACTGAGAAACTGTGTTGATACATAGTTGATATAAATTCTGTCCTCGGAGAGCTTTTCTGATCTTAAGTCAGGTTCATATTCAAAACAATTCCCAAATTTCACCTTTTTATTCTTCTGAGACCAAAGATACGGTGGACTGTGATAACAGAAACTAGAGTCTTTATTTAAAGTTAAAGCATGTTAGTAGAGCATTGTGACGGGAGTCTGTGCTATTGACCTTGCTCAGAGAAGAAATAACTGAAGTCTTAAAGCTTTCTGAAGCAGGGTGTTCTGTTAAGGACTTGGACCCAGAACTCATTTTGAGAGACTACGTCCATTATCATCGCCGTGATGTGACAAGGCTATGTTGTACCCATCTTTGCGCACACGTAGGTGTGATGGGAGGCTGGTCCTGGCCAGTGTCTCTCTGACACTGTGAGCTGAGCTGCGGTGCACAGTGCAGCACTTCTGCTAGCCCATCGGGGTACGTTACCCATTTGTCTAGTGTATTTCACCTAGCTGTACCGTCGTGACTCTGCAGTCGTGAGTTCTCTCAGAGGGGATGTTCTTCCCAGAGGGGATGATCCAGCTCTGAACTGTGCTCAGAGCCCATCTATGTGCCTGTGTTTCATAGAATCATAGAATGGGTTAGGTTGGAAGGAGCCTTAAAGATCATCTCGTTCCAGCCCCCCTGCCATGGGCAGGGACACCTCCCACTACACTAGACCAGGTTGCTCCAAGCCCCATCCAACCTGGCCTTGAACACCTTCAGGAGCGGTGCATCCAGAGCTTCTCTGGGCAACCTGGACCAGTGCGTCACTACCCTCACAGTAAAGAAGTATCTAATCTAATCTTCCTAGTATCTAATCTAAATCTCTGCTCTTTCAGTTTAAAACCGTTACCCCTTGTCCTATTCCCACACTCCCTGATAAAGAGTCCCTCCACTTACTCTGTAGGCCCCTTTCGGTACTGAAATACAAATTTCATATGGTTTCCTTTGACCGTTGCCCTGAAATAAAGTAGGAGTATTCCTGCTGCACTGCAGTAGTGACTCCCTCAGCTCATTTCCTGGTACCTTCAGTTCTGCAGCTCACTGGGTTCATCTGTCACATGCTTACTGCTGATGTGATCACTGGTGGGATCCACATTCTTAATAATACCAACTGCTTTAGCAGTGAAACAAAACTGAGGTGTGGGCCTTCCTGCAGTACACCTGCTAGCAGTCTTTGTTCTGTGCTTTT
Source organism: Burhinus oedicnemus (assembly GCA_008921705.1). Lineage (NCBI taxonomy): Eukaryota > Metazoa > Chordata > Aves > Charadriiformes > Burhinidae > Burhinus > Burhinus oedicnemus. Next base: position 56,206 of record VFFE01006586.1, on the reverse strand, counting down.
CTCGGAAGGGTTTCTTGAAATAGCACTAATGACATTTTTATATGCCTGTTCATTGCACTCTACCATTAGCCTTACAAGTTTCTGGACCTCCTTTTCAATCTCTTTTTGGTGTGAACTGTACTTCAGCATGAGGGAAGTTCTGCAAAAAAGGTTGTCTGATCAAGAAGCTTCAAGATCTGTGTGTCTGGAAAAGGCCTAGAAGAACTCTTCATGCCTTTGTAGGGAGTGCATTTTCTCTGAGCCACTCTTTATGATGTCTCTGTCTGGACAGATTTTTTTGTATCTTTGACCACATTCCTGTTCCTGTCTGTGAATTAATGAGTCTTATTATCCAGCTATTTCCAGGGTCCTGTGGCCATCTCCTCTTAAATTGAGGAACCATTGGCTGATAGCAAGTTCCATCAATCAGAATTCATCACTTGCCATCCGTGATGAAATATTCTCGGACTGTGGAATAAGAAGTGTTGGACCATGAAGTTAACTGTTTCTGTACTGTGTTTTTCTTCTTAGGGTACTCATAAGAAGATCCTGGATGTTGCCAACATGTTGGGCTTATCCAATACAGTAATGCGGCTGATTGAGAAGCGAGCCTTTCAAGATAAATACTTCATGATTGGGGGAATGATTTTGACTTGTGTAATTATGTTTCTCGTCGTGCAGTATCTGACATGAGCTACTGAACTCTTGCCAGAGGAGGTTGTCTTTTGGAGCAAGATGGACTGTCCTCCAAACTGTACTTTCTCCTCTGAGTGCCACTTTGGATGAGCTCCTCCTGTGAACTTCAGAGTTTACAATCACACTCAGACACATGCCATGTGGAAAGCACATAGAGAAACAAATTTTTCTGGGGACGCTGTAGTTGAGAATGGCCCTATAAAAATATCCCAGGCCTTTACTGCTCTCATCTTATTGTCTGCAAGTTTAAGAATCTGGTTAAATAGGAAGCAGAAGTGAAAGTTTTGCCCAGCTGTATTGCAAGGTAGGAGTGTCCTTTTAGGTAGGTAGGGATGAGAGGATGCAAAGGCACAACACAAGATGTAGTGAGCCTTTCCTCTGCTAGCTAGAAGTGACCCTGATCGCTGTATTTTGCAATAAAAGAATGCCCCCGAGTAGAATTTCGCACTGCTTGTGGGCATACTCCTGCCAAGTAAGTGTGCAGAAAGAGGTGGGAATTGAACAGTTCCCATCTGCAGACTCACCGTTCTGCCTAGAGGGAGAAGGATTTGTGGGGAAGGGTCTTAAAGCATATAACCTCAGCTAACTTTTTTTGTTTACGCATACAATATTAACCAGCACAAATATTCCCGTTTCAGGCTGAAATGCTTCTCATCTTATCTGAGGTATGTTTTGGTACCTTTTTATGCCCCGCTGCTTCTCAGTGGAAGCTGAATGCTGTACTCCTGCCTGCTTTCAGTCAGAGGCACATCAGGCCTGCGTCATCTCACTGTGCCTAGTACCAAATCCAGCCTCCAAAAACTCTTTAAGGCTGACATTTTTAGTGCTACGGCACATCACATTTTGGTGAGTTGTATTAATTTTCTGAGATGGTTGGTTGGGGTTTTGTGCTCTGTAGCTGGTACTTTTTGAATTGATGAAGCAGGCAAGTTCTCACTGTCCTTAAATTCAGATTTGTGGGTTTTAGTTCATAGAAGTGGAATGGGCTGTCTCTGCTGTTCTTTAAGTTCAGAATAACAGTGGGATCAGGGCAACAGACCTTTCACTTAATATCAGTTGTCATCAGAAGAGTTTCCTGAAGTTACGTGCCTTGGGATGACAAATGTCCCCCATCCTTGGGAAGGGTGTTCTTTGCATTATCCTTTGTACCTGCAAAATTACTGTGAAAGACATTCTCATACCTATCATCTCTTAGAGATGATAGCCAACTTAGATGTATCTCCTTGGTTGTAGATATCTATCCACATTTAAACATTCACATTTATGAAATGCCTCATTGTTTAAATATGGTACTCCTTTCCCCGCAGACTGCGGGGGCTCTGTTAGAATGGCTGTCCTGAGATTTTGGGCATCATCCATTTCAATCAGCCTTCAGATACATTCCCATCCCGATCTGTGTGCAAGTCTGGAGCATTTCCAGATGTCTAACAGTGGCCCAGAAGTGTCATATTCAGATGATGTGGCCTAATGCTGGAAATTCCTTAATTTTTTTTCTGTCTAGAATGGTTGTGGGTCTTTTAATAAGTAACAGATTACAAGTTCTGCATCCTATCTTCATGCAATCAGCTTTGCTTTTATTATCATGTAGCCTGTCGCAAACTTGGAGAAATGATATTAGTAACTGCAAAAAATGGTTTTCGGTTAATATGGGCAAGTGAAACAGGCTTTAGCTGTGCTTATTTGCAGTCGCATAACTAAAGTATTGACTGACCTGTGTGCTGTGGCATAGCTTTAAAGCCCGGATGAGAGTACCCAGTTTGATCAGCTGTCACAGGCCAGTCGGCTTTGTACTTGGAAGCCAGGGCAAGGGAAAGGCCAGCAGGCAGCGCTAGCCGCCTGCACCACAGACACAGGAGTGGAGGCCAGTGTGCCATCAGCACCTGCACAACCCTGTCAGATGGTTCAGCAGAAGAAAACAGGGAAGCCTCAGTGCTTGCTGAATATCCTGTGTGCTGCACATCTTCTGGCTGACTTTTTTTGTGCTTCTCGATGTGTTTGATGCTTCTTAAGTGGTTTGTGCTCTTCGTGTTGCTCAGTCTGCTAGGCTTTCCCAGGGAAACCTATCAGCAGACCAAGTACAGAATGGGTTTTCATTTGAGCCTGAGGGGCTAGGGAATTAAAAGGAAAAGAGGAAGTCTGCAGTGAGAGATCATCTGTCTTACTGTATCTTCAATCTTAAATATAAATGTACCTTAAATTTATTTTAAATATGAAATCTGGTAGGTTTAGCATAGATCATCTTCTACGAGATCAGTTGGGCATCTTGTAAGGGATCCCTGTCAATTCCTTTTGTGTTCTGATAAACTGGCCCAATTCCACCTTGGTTTTACATCTTTATGGTTTAGTACTTAAGGGATGGCATTTGATGGTGTCTAAAGTTGATGTAGTTGTGACCTGGTGTAGCAGGATATGTCGCATACCAAGGTGGGACGCTAGCCAATTTGTTTTCCTTTTTTGGCTTGTGGTAGGAGCCATAAAAATAATTGGAACTGGATTTTTTTTTCTGTTTTTGAGACTAGCTGGGCATTTTAGTGTGTGTTTCTCTGTTCATTTATTTTGCCCTTTTAGAGTCTTCTTGTTCTTGTGTAGGCTAATTTCCTTCTTGTAGGCAAAGTGTCCTTGCTATTCACTGTGTCTAAAGGTGAGATGTAGGGCTTGAAAGAACCACTTAGGTAACTGGATTTGATGATGTGCAACTTCAAACAAATTTGTACTACATGTTAAGTCCAAAATTATTTACAAGAGCACCTGTGCTATCTTGGACACTTAATGTAAAACCCTCAAAGCCTTTGTCATTCCAGTGTGCCACAGTAAGAGCACAGGTAGGGTGAGGATCCCTGCTAACATGGAATGAGACAGAGCTGAAACCCTGGTGGCTTTACACATTGCTGCTGCAGCTCTCTGTAAAGTTCCTTTTCTTGCTAAAGACTACATTTCCTTCAACAGAGCTGTTCTGCTTCTGAACTTCTAGGGCACAGCAGGTGTTCCAGGTGTTGGATGAACTGCTCTGTTACGGGAGGACACTGTGGAAACTGACTTGCCCCTGGAAAAAAACTTTTTACCAGTATTTTATACATAACGGGGCAAAGGTGGGACATGATGTGATTCATGTGATGTGTTATGTGAATAAAGATTTTTTTCAACCAAAATGAAATTTTTTACCGTGACTAACATGTAAGGCGCCTTAACACTTAAACAAGCTGGACAAATTCTAATATTCTAAGTGTTGATGCAGATGAGGCAGAAGGCTGGCTTGGCTAAATGGGGAACCCCTACCTGAGCTCAGATGTGAAAAGGAAGTTCACAGAAAGTGGAAGCAGGGGTGGGCTACCAGGAGGAATCACAGAATGGCAGGGGTTGGAAGGGACCTCTGGAGATCATCTAGTTCAACTGCACTGCCAAAGCACGGTGACCTACAGCAGGTTGGACAGGAACGTGTCCACGTGCATTTGGAATATCTCCAGAGGAGGACACTCCACAACCTCTCTGGGCAGCCTGTTCCCATGCTCTGTGTCACCCTCAAAGTAAAGAAGTTTCTTCTCATGTTCAGATGGAATTTCCCGTGTTCCAGTTTGTGCCCGTTGCCCCTTGTCCTGTCGCAGGGCACCAATGAAAAGAGTCTGGCCCCATCCTCTTGCCACCCGCCCTTTTGATATTGCTAAGCATTGATGAGATCCCCTCTCAGCCTTCTCCAGGCTGAACAGCCCCAGGTCTCTCAGCCTTTCCTCACCAGAGAGCTGCTCCGGCCCCCTGAGCATCTTCATAGCCTCCCCTGGACTGTCTCCAGCAGTTCCCTGTCTTTCCTGAACTAGGGAGCCCAGAACTGGACGCAGAACTGCAGATGTGGCCTCACCAGGGCAGAGTAGAGGGGGAGGATGGCCTCCCTGGACCTGCTGGCCATGCTCTTTTTAGTGCACCCCAGGAGACCCATTGACCTTAGAATGGACAGATACTACTCAAGGGTCAAAGCCAAAGCTCAGCTGGCATTGAAACTGGTGAGGGATAAGAAGGGCTTCTATTAATGAACTGGTAGCAAAAGGAACCAAAGCCACCAGCCAAAGGGAAGGGGACACTACAGGACGCAGATGGGTGACAGTCCTCCTGCAGCCTCTCCCACTGCCCACCCAGGAAGGTAGGTGGTGGCAGACAGAATCATAGAATAGTCTAGGTTGGAAAGGACCTTTAAGATCATCAAGTCCAACCATCAACCCAACACTGCCAAACCCACCACTAACCCATGTCCCTCAGCACCACAACTGCCTGTCTTTTAAATAGCTCCAGGGATGGCGATTCCACCACTTCCCTGGGCAGACTGTTCCAATGCTTGACAACCCTTTGGGTGAAGAAATTTTCCCTCATATCCAATCTAAACCTCCCCTGGCACAACTTGAGGCCATTTCCTCCTGTCCTATCACCTGTCCCTTGGGAGAAGAGACCGACCCCCAGCTGGCTACAGCCTCCTCTCAGGGAGTTGTAAGAGAGCGAGAAGGTCTCCCCTCAGCTCCTTTTCTCCAAGCTGAACACCCCCAGGTCCCTCAGCTGCTCCTCACAAGACTTGTGCTCCAGAGCCCTCACCAGCTTCCTTGCCCTTCTCTGGACACGCTCCAGCACCTTTCTTGTTGTGAGGGGCCCAAAACTGAACCCAGTATTTGGGGTGGGGCCTCACCAGTGCCGAGTACAGGGGGACCATCACTGCCCTAGTCCTGCTGGCCGCACTATTCCTGATACAAGCCAGGATGCTGTTGGCCTTCTTGGCTACCTGGGCACACTGCTGGCTCATCTTCAGCCAGCTGTCAGCCAACACTCCCCAGTCCTTTTCTGCCAGGCAGCTTTCCAGCCACTCTTCCCCACGCCTGTGGTGTTGCATGGGGTTGTTGTGATCCATGTGCAGGACCCAGCACTTGGCCTTGTTGAACTTCATACCGTTGACCTCGGCCCATCGATCCAGCCTGTCCAGATCCCTCTGTAGAGCCATCCTACCCTCAATGAGATCAATGCTCCCACCCAACTTAATGTCATCTGCAAACTTACTGAGGGTGCACTCGATCCCCTCCTCCAGGTCATTGATACAGATATTAAACAGAACCGGGCCCATTACTGAGCCCTGGGGAACACCACTCGTGATCGGCCACCAACTGGATTGAACTCCATTCCCCACCACTCTTTGGGCCTGGCCTTCCAGACAGTTTTTGACCCAGCGAAGAGTGCACCCATCCAAGCCGTGAGCAGCCAGTTTCTCCAGGAGAATGCTGTAGGAAACTGTCTCGAAGGCTTTACTAAAGTCCAGGTAGACAACATCTACAGCCTTTCCCTCATCCACCAAGCGGGTCACCTTGTCATAGAAGGAGATTGGGTTTGTCAAGTAGGACCTGCCTTTCATGAACTCATGCTGACTGGGCCTGATCCCCTGCTTGTCCTTCTATGAAGTGGGGGAGTGTGGAGCCAGATGGAAACACATAGGGAGGCATAAACCAGGAAAGGCCTGCATATGGCTGGAGAAACTGTGCAAGGGGAACCATGGGGTGGATTTTCTTCCCAGTTCACTGAGAATGGATGGAGAGAGTAGGAGGGTTCTGCAGAGGAGAGGGCACCAGCAGGGACAGGGCGGCAGGGCTGCTGTGGAGTAGCCCAGTCTGTACCTTTCAGTAGGAAGTGGATCCCACTGCACTGTGGGATTGGGAGATGTGTGCACTGGCTCCAGACCAGGCGCTCCCAGTGATGGCTGTCACTGGTGAGACTGGTGGTGACGGGCTTGTATGGCCCTGGAAGTGGTGATGGCTCAGAAGGGTGGTAGAAATGGTGGTGGAACAGAAGTGTGGGGGCAGCTGAGGTGGGGGAGCAGAGCTCTGCTGTAGGGAAGACACCCAGAACCTCAGCCTGCTCTGCCCACTCCCTCTTTGGCACTGGAGAGGGGCCAGACCTTCCTCTTTCCTCCCCTGCACCTTCTAATGATGCAGGTGGTGGGGGCTGGAGTCCTGGTGTCCTGCTTAACCTTTCTTCTCGGTTCAAATGAAGGATAGCAAAGGAAAAACTTGGAGGGCAAAATATGGCTGTTGATAAAGAGGTCGTGGACTTAAAATGTGAGATCAAATCGGTTAGGGAATCAGGTTAGGGGTTAGATTATCTTTCTCTTGCAATTATGTTTTGTTTGCAGTAATTCAAGTTCCCCACAGCTAGAAACCACTTACTAAATCAGAAAATATCCAGCAAAGAATGCAAAAAAGTTAAAAATTCATCCCGTGATGTAGGTATGAACTAGATACATAGATCAGATCAGCCTTTGGCACTCTGCTGAGATGGGGCTTCACAGTTTATCTTCTGGGGTGGTCCCCTGAAGGACTTCAATACGCTAAGCAGCAGCTCAAGCCTGGAAATGGTATTGTTGATTCAGTTGCATACTTTAAGGGGCGACTGTATGTGTAGAAAAAATCTAGGAAGAAGAAATCTGTATAAAACAGAGAGGTAAAAGTTTTGAAACAAAGAGACTAAGTGCAGTCAGTAGTTTAGCAGTTAAAGCAGAGTGAAATGTGGCTAACATATATGCAGATTGGAGGAGGAGATAATGACTTTAATAAGACATTCTGATTGGGTGGGATAGAATTAAGTTAGAAGGAAGATAGTACAGATAAGTACTAGAAGATGTTTATACTTGTCTAGTAACCAAAGCTTAATATGTATGCCTATATTATGTATACTGTTTCCAAATGTTAACTCTATGATGCATGAGTACAACTGGTATTAAGAAACACCACCTCCTTGAGAGTAAAGCAAAACCAATGGTAACACTACCTGTGACTGTAGTATCACTATTGAATGCCTCAAAAGTAGAAGAAAAATTTCTCTTTGTGCGCTGTAACACAATCCCGAGGTGATGGTATCCTGTTTTCACAATAACACCATGTAAATGCAACAATTTCGATAGTTGGTCTGCAGAGGGTGCTCCTGCCTCACTCTCTTTTGTCTTGCCCAAGGCTTGCAGACCCCCCAGCCTTGCAGGCAACCTCAGCCCGACTCAGCATGACGCTGCTGCAGTCCTGGTTGATTTTTGGCAGTGATCTGCCCTCTTCCTCCCCACGCAATCATTTGGCCCTTGTTCTACCACTCTTGGGTATCTCTGCGCCTTCATTTAGGGAGGTGAAAAGCTAAGAGCAAGAAGGAGGAGGGATCTGGACAGGCTGGATCGATGGGCCGAGGTCAATGGTATGAAGTTCAACAAGGCCAAACGCTGGGTCTTGCACTTGGGTCACAACAACCCCATGCAACACCACAGGCGTGGGGAAGAGTGGCTGGAAAGCTGCCTGGCAGAAAAGGACCGGGGAGTGTTGGCTGACAGCTGGCTGAAGATGAGCCAGCAGCGTGCCCAGGTAGCCAAGAAGGCCAACAGCATCCTGGCTTGTATCAGGAATAGTGCGGCCAGCAGGACTAGGGCAGTGATGGTCCCCCTGTACTCGGCACTGGTGAGGCCCCACCCCAAATACTGGGTTCAGTTTTGGGCCCCTCACAACAAGAAAGGTGCTGGAGCGTGTCCAGAGAAGGGCAATGGAGCTGGTGAGGGGTCTGGAGCACAAGTCTTGTGAGGAGCGGCTGAGGGACCTGGGGGTGTTCAGCTTGGAGAAAAGGAGCTGAGGGGAGACCTTCTCGCTCTCTACAACTCCCTGAGAGGAGGCTGTAGCCAGCTGGGGGTCGGTCTCTTCTCCCAAGGAACAAGCAGTAGTACAAGAGGAAATGGCCTCAAGTTGCGCCAGGGGAGGTTTAGATTGGATATGAGGGAAAATTTCTTCACCCAAAGGGTTGTCAAGCATTGGAACAGTCTGCCCAGGGCAGTGGTGGAATCGCCATCCCTGGAGCTATTTAAAAGACAGGCAGTTGTGGTGCTGAGGGACATGGGTTAGTGGTGGGTTTGGCAGTGTTGGGTTGATGGTTGGACTTGATGATCTTAAAGGTCCTTTCTAACCTAGACAATTCTGTGATTCTATGAATAAAACAGTGGCTGGGACCAGAGAAGAACAGAAGTGACAGCAACAGTCTGGAAATGGGCTGTAGAAATGACAACCCAGCTGGGCTTCAGATGACATCAGACTTGCAAAATAGAGGGCAGGTATATTGTGAGAGACATCAGTTGTGCTGGACACAGTAAAGGACTGTTGCTGCCCTGGGCCTTCAGGGGATCTCCAGAGTAACTCGGATGCTGGCTTGGTGCATGCCCTCCTTATGGGCAGGGAGGAGGGCACGGCCAGGCTGGCCAGTGGCAGGTGGGAACAGGCCTGTGGAAATCCTCAGGGACTTTCTCTGCAGAGCCCGGGTTCCTGTCTGGTTTTGTGACAGGGCTCTGGGATGCGTGTGGAAGTGCCTGTCTACCTCTGGAGCCCAAGTAGCAGGGGCTAGCTCAGAGCAGGTGATGCCTGCAATCCCAGTGGCTCACAGCAGCATTCCCAGTCCAGGGACATCACAGCAGCGAGGATGAGACGTGGCCATGGTCCTTCCCACGCTTACCTGTGCACTCTGGGGTATAGGAACAGCTGCCATAATGCACCCAGACATCGCCAGGGCTGGGAGCTCCATGCCAGAAGGTCCTTCCAGGACACTGGATAAGGAGGCAAATGGGCTGTTTCAATCTACTTGCTCTGGAATGTGCATGCCAGAGCTGCGTAAGGAGACACTTGTCTGCACACTTTGGCTAACACTTCAAAAGAAACATGCTCAGCTCCATAGCTGTGCGTGCAGTACAGGCAGCCATTGCTTTGATTTCCAGCCTGTTGCTGAGCCAGCACTTGTAAATGATCTCCAAGCTGAAACCATGCTTTTGGTTTTACGAGTTATAACCTGGACTAAAAGCCAGGGAAGGGGAAATGACTTCTTAAATGTGGTTTGGTTGTAAAGCTGAGATCTGGGGCCAGAGCCTGATCTGCCAGAAAAAGGAGACTTTGTGCCGCCTTCAGTAACCCCAGGCAGCCTCGCCTGCTGGAACCTGAAGTTCAGAAGCAGGAGGCAGTTCCCTGGTGAGTTAAAGGAAATACCACACACAACTAATCAGCGTAACTCAGGCTGAACTGCTGCTGCAAAGTGAGGAGTATATCTAGAACACAAAGGCAGTAGTCTCTAGAGAGTCCTTGGATAGCCTGGTCCCCACCACCACCCAGCTCTTCTCTTCCCGCCTTCCTGACCACAGCACAGAAGGCGCTGGACACTGGACTCCAAAGGCAAAACAATACCAGGAGCTCATTCACCTTCCAGAAGTGTAAAAGGGTATTTTTGTAGTTGGTGTTTCCTTGCCCCACCAGGTAGATCTCTCTCTCTCCCACCTCCAGCACTTTATGTTTGTTTGTGAACACCCCCATGATGGAAAGTATTGCTTATTTCCTCTCTTTCTCTCACCCTCTTCCCTTTTGCACTGGGTAGGAGCCAATATAGTTCAGGACACTGTATTTATGTGTGATAATCAGGTTATAAGAGCGACTAAGCAGGATTTAACTAATCAGATTCAAAGCTGCTTATTCACAGTAACAAGGATCCCTGCCCGCTTTGACAGGGGGACACCGGACAGTGCTAGTCTCCTGGATATCTGTTGGGAATAAATGCAACTACCCCAAATCCCCATTAGCTGAAGACAGCATCGAGGAAACAGAACAGTCTGAACTGCTGCAGGAGGGAGGGAGAGACTCGAGAGTTGTATCCTCCAGGGCTATGCCACTGGATGTGAACCATGTATAGACACACTGCAGCCACAAGCGCATCTCTGTGGGATTACAGGCACCCTGTGTTCATGTCTAGATCATGGGGAAAGTGGAGGGGAACAGGAGAAAGGGGCGCCAGTGGCTACGGCCAGAGGATTGCGTGGCCTGCTGGAATCAGCAACAAAGGGCCCAGAGCCCTCAGCAGTGCAAACCACTGAGTGTCAGAAGGGCAGTCTGTAAGCCATCCATCCAGACCCTGACAAGATGTGCGGCTGAAGGCAGAGCTCCCCCTTCTTTCTCCAACATAGCTAAGTGAAAAATAAACAGCTCTGTGTGCAGGCTTGGCTTTGGCCACACGAGTGGGGAGGAAAGGGGCTTACAGTGCTCTGGAACTGATGGGGGAGAGGGAAGGCTGGAGAAAGAACATATCTTTCCTGTGCCAGTGGACTACAGTGCTGGTGAGGGAAACCATGTGCTGCATCCTGCAGATGAGAACAGCAGGGAAGTGACAGAAGGCCCTGCTCATGGTGTCCCTGCTCCAGCTGCAGCTGACGGCCAAGCAGAGAGCAGCTGGGCACCCTAGACCAGCCTGCCAAGGTGTGGAGGAGGGTCTGACTCAGCAAGGATCCAGCACACAAAAGCCCCCGCAGGGGGAACTGTAGGAAGCCGACGGTGCTGACCAGATCACAGCCCATGGAGAGCACAGAGCCCACAAGGGGGAAGTGATCTGGCTCCCCACTGACCCACGTAAGCCCGTGCATCTCGCTGTGCTCCAGCCCGAGAGAAGCACAACAATAGCATGGGGGTGTCCTGCAGCGCAGGCTCAGCCCTTCAGTGAGAGAAAGTCCATGCAGAACTGTACGGTGAGCCACAAGGACAAAGCAGAGCTCTAGGTGTCTGTGGGTCTGGGAGCTGGACCAACAGCATGGGTGCACCTCACCACTGAGCAGAACTGCTGCACCTGTGGCTGGAAGCAAATTAGGGTGAGGAGACCCATCAGACACCACCCAGCGCTGTGGGCACCAGGAGAAACAAGGAACTCCAGTGTGCCCAGGCTCCCCGACACAGAGGAATCTGTGCCTAAAGGTAAATGCTGTCTCCTCTCCTCCCTCCTGAGTCACCAGTGACAACTGCAGACACAACCATTTCTAGCCCAAACTTTCACAGGCATTTCTGGTCAGACTGGTCCTACCGCCACAGAGCCGTGCAGCTCAGACAAGGCAGAAATGGCCCAGCAGGCAAGGTGCACCCATAGGAGTGCTCACAGAGTCAGCACAGGCACTGCTGAGCTACCAAGAAACTCAGGCTGGGGTAGAGTCACCCAGGCACGTGCTCAGAAACCCTCCCTGGAAGGCCAAAAGGGGCTGATATTTCCCCTCATCCCATCAGCTTCTCCTGGCAAGGGACACATCCAGCCTTTAGGGATGGGGGTGAAGGCTCCAGCACTGTACAGCCTGCCCATCACAAGAGAGACAGAGAATTTAACACAGGAAAATATGTGGCTGTGACTGCAGTAATTGTCACATCAAAGTCCTCACTCTGCCACCTTGGAATAGGTGCTATTTGGCATACTTTTCAAAACATTCCTTGACTTGTGCTTCATGCCAACAGCCCAACGATAGACAATACTGGGATTTTAAATAGTCATAATGCTGGAGGAGGATCATCTTTGTGTTTTACATCCTGTTAATCTTGCATTCCCAAATCACTGCAGGGAACAGTAAAATTACGGGTTTCTGACTCTTCAACAGGCAGTGGCATGCACAGGATGTGCGTGAGGAAGCTGCCCAAAAGGATATGGGATTTCAGATCTTGGAGTTGTCATGTGTTGGCTGCACCTACCCTACAAGACAAACCCACTTCTTGTGGTCCCTAACCCCTGATTACTGTGGCCAGGGGATGTTTTGCATTCCCAACCATGACTTTCCAAGCCCATCTGGCCCTTTCCAGGAAGGCAGGGCTATTGGAGAACAGCATTGTCCCAGGACTACCCCTGACAAAGGGCTGGGGCCTGGGATAACGTGCCTCCTGGGAGTAGGTGCACCCAAAGCTCACCTCCTCTGCAGTGCAGACAAGCGGTGAGATCCAACAAAGAGCAGGTGGTTACTGCACTAAGTACTGCCAGTCTTTCACCAACTGGCAATTAAATAAGCTTAGGATAATGGGGCCTGATTATGGCATCTATCTGTAAGATTATAATGCTCTGGTCCACAAATCCTGCAAATAAGCTACTGCAGTCAAACCAGAAACAATCAAATAGCTGACATTTGTCACCACTTTCATTAGAAGTGACAAAAAAAAAAAATCAAATTAAGGTTGCGTGGAGGGCTTACTGTGTAAGCATGTACTTATTCAACAGAACAAGAGTGTAACAAATCACTGCAGATGTCTTTTAGAAATATAAAATGGGTCTAAGAGTATTCATAACCTTTTTATTCTAAATTGCCAACAAGAACCTTGACAGAACCAAACTTTAAAATAATCCTAATTTTGCACATTCTAGTCAACATGCATTATTTTACATTGGTAGTAATACAAATGGCAAAAATTCAGTATTTTGAGGAACATTCTTTTCAAAAGGCATTAATTTCTTCCCAGACAAATATCACGTCTGGTTTCTTAACTCTGTGTTTCTATATTTATAACCCGTTTTGTACTTTGCACCCTTTTTTAGAAATATACTGCTTAATCCAAACATTTACACAGTCCTAAATGTGTACTTTTGTGATTTAAACCATTCGTACATCCCCACACCCCATTCCCCTCTCCCCCAACAAAGAACAGTTACTTTAGAGCGTGTTTTAAGTGTTAGAAAGCTACAAAACCCTAATGGAAACTAGACAAGTACTTAAGTGTACTCTTTAAACTTCACCTGTTTGGTGTTACGCATATTGTAAGGAATTCACAGAGGATTCTCCATTATTGTATGGCGTGAAGCACCACACACCCACGTGACAAAGTTCAGGCTTAAAGCTTGAAGCTGCAAAGGCATGATCAGGATGCTTCCTAGGAAAAAGGCAGAAGTCTGTAAATGACAATGTACTTGAGAACCAAAACTGTCCACTTGACATGCCCTATGGGGACAAACTCAGATGCTGACAAGATAAAGTGCATGCACATAGAAATACTTCTAGGTTTGGCTGATCCAGCTGATTTTAATTCAACATTGTGCAGTAGGCAGTCTTAGCCTCTTTACAGCTGGAGAAACTCTCAGAATTTACTTTATGCTCTCCAGGCTGTAACAGGCCCTCAAATACGAGTTCACTAGCTACATGTTATGACCACAGCTTACTGCAGAGAAAGTTTTCTGCACCTCCCCAGCAAACAAACATTCTCACAAATGTCCAGTAAAAGTTCCACAGAAATCATTCTAGACACCATATAACTCTGAAAACAGTAATAGGTAGTGTTGCTGTGCAGATGCAAGACACATGCTTATAGCGCAGAGTAGAAATTCCCAGAAATTACTCTGTTGTGTCGTTCCTGACTTCCACTGAAATGGGACTACAATAGCTCCTGCTACACCAAGGCCTGAATGCACACAAATCTGCCATTTTTACAGGGCATTCCACCCCCCCCCGAAGCGTAACTGCATCCCTTTGTTTACAGTTAGCAGAAAACACCATATGTAGACAACTCTAAAGGGGCCTCTTTTGCAAACACTTGTTTTAAGGCATCAAGCTAAGTGACAAGATTTTAGTGGTATGTGCACCCCCCCATGCTGTTGTGTTTCCCACTATCACTTCTCTGATTCGGAACCTAATCAGACCCTACCTCCCTCACTTAAAGTCATCCCCCTTCCCCACCTCTGCCACTTAAAACTGATCACTGCTTCCAAAGAGTTCTGCTGTTTCCAAATCACTGAGGCAAACAGAACTTCACAGATCATCAGCGCTGCCATTTGACAAGTGAACCAACAGAGGCTTGCCAATACCTGCGTTTTTTCTGTTAACTATTCACTGCTGTCTAAGGAGGGAAGATTTCTGAGTTGGTGCTGTGTAAATTTATCAGCCCATTTACTCAATAACAGTAACAAAGATCAGCAAATGAAGATGAGGTTAACTTATTGTCCTGGTTTGAGCGACACAGGATTAATTTCTCTTTCAGTAATTTTACTTTTCAGTAAGGTCTCTTCTAATGGTTAGGAAAACTACACCTTTAGAAGACTCTAGTGTCTGAATTGGTGAAAATATTTACTTTATAGCCAGCTATGGTGTGTGGGTTTCAAGATCTCGCTGTTTTCAAGCTGGTCAAGTGCAGCGATGAGGAGGAGCAAGGCCTGAGCACTTGACCCAGGCTGGCCAACAGGGTTATTTCATACCATGAACAGCACATTCCATAGAAATTAGAAAGCTTGCTGAGAAGTTCTCTCCCTCCCTCCCTTGATGGCGGCAATCCAGAGAACTTCTTGCCCTTGTGCCGGAGCCCTGAGCCCTTCCCTTCCTCTCGAAGCTGTAATGCTCACAGTGTCAGACATTTGCTGTCCCCAGCTGGGAGTGCACAGCTTCCTACGGATAGAATGTCCTGATTATAATCCTTGTGTATTTTATATTAGTATCGGTATCAATATTGGTTCTTTAGTGTTATGAATGTTAATGATCTAGCCCAATTCTATTAAATCTGTTTATATTTCCACTCCCGAGTTTCCTTGTTTTTTCTCCCCCAATTCCCCTTCCCGGGTGGGGAGGGGTCATTGGATGAGGGAGTAATTGTCTAAATGACAGTAAGTTGTTGTGGGTTCTTCAAACCATAACACTTATGAAACAAATGCTTGGGAAAAAGATATGACAACCAGCCAAGTCTACAGAGTCCTGCCATCATGTCCAGGGAATATCTACCATCCACAGGAGCTCTAGGGTCCTAGAAAGGGAACCATTTAGTGCGGGGAGGGAACGAACTTCCACAGGGAAGAGACACTAATACTCCAAACTCTGAAAAGGGCAAGACACATTTTTAGCATGAGATGGAGAAAAATGCAAGAATTTCCTCCACTCCCTCAAGTGAGAGTGGCCTTTGCTGAAGTAGCACTTGTCACCTTGGCAACAACGCTTATCTACAAATGACATTTTAATTTGGTTTGGCAGATTCAACCTGACCCTATGGCAACTGCACAGTCCCTGGATTGTGCAGAAGCCACGCCTGCAAAGGCGGAGAGTACTGGCTTTAGTTGCTCCAAGTGAGAAACAAGACAGTAATTTCTCAAAGCACCTTTAAGCTTTTGCTTTGCCACTAAAGGCAAATAACAGTCTGATTTCAGCATCAGACACTTCAACGGGGGAAGCTCCCTCCCACCTCCAGATGTAGTTTGATAGTTTTTTTCCCCCAGTAGTGCTGGTTTAAGCAGCCCCTGCTCTGACTTAGCTGCATCTGACAGTGAGCAGAGTTGCACAAAGCAAGGAAATAATTTGGCTTAAGGAGGGATGGTGCATGTGAAAGGGGTTAGTGCAAATGGTGTGGAAGGACTTGTTTAGAGAGACAGAGCCCAAGTGGCTGGGGAGCGGGACTGCTTAAGTTAGACCACCGTAAAGAAGGCCCTGTTAAGAATATGAAATAAAGAATACAGAGGATGCTTCAAAGAAAGGATATAGAGGATGATGCAAGCATCAGATTCCCTCAGAAGGTGCTCTCAAGGGGCAGGTGTTATATACTACCTCTCCTGTCCATGCAGTGGTGGCCATAAAGCACTGCTGCAGCCAGAGATTTCAGCAGCTGTCACCAGCTACAGAAGTCACAGTGCCAAAACCACGTGTGTAGTAAGTACTTACAGTCTTTCCATGATATGGCGTATGGGAAGGACTCAGGGGCACGTACTCTTGAAGGCAAGCAATTCTTTTGTTCAAAGGTGGTACTGGAACTGAAAGACTTCAGTTACTTCTCACAAATGTACTTGCTCAAATTTATGCATTTTGCTATACCATGGAAGAGAGCAGGGACATAAGGGGATGGTACTTTGCCACTTGTAGGTGGTGGTGCTTAGAAGAGCTATAAATGCTCTAAACACTAGAAAGTTTTCCAAAAAGCATAACAAGTGAAACCAAATGTCGCTCTTGTTTTGGAAGGAGCGGTATATTATGGTTGAGCTCAGACAGAACTACACAGCTGTCAGGTGTGGGACTGTTGCTGCGTATGGGCTTAGATGAACCTTAAAACATGCTTTGGCAACTCTAGTGGTAACATCGTATCTTGCATACAGCCTGCAATCATGATCCACTGTCGGATCAATGAAACAAGTCAAGGCAGCTCTATCCAGTTCGCAGCTGGCCATTAAGCTCCTCACTCCCCCAAACCCAAACTGTGATTATGTTTTGCAAAGGGCAAGGGGGTGGTGGTGTGTGATTTCTGCTAACAAAGGGCCCTAATAGCAGCACATATGCCAAGTCTAAGGTGACAGGAGGTCACAAGGGACTGCTAGCTAACCATTAGCTCAACAAAAGCTCAATAACTGTTTGAAGAGGCTCCGGAGGGAGGCACCTGGCCACATTTTGAAAGTCAGCATAATGGCTCAGCACATTTCTCCCTGCACATTGACCAGCCATCGAGCAGGAACTGAACATATGCCATGGGCAGGAAGAGCATGCTGCCACATGCATACAAGAGTACACAGTATCTGTGTTCCTAAGGGCTTCCTTCTGTTGTATGGGCCAGTCATATGAGAAAGCAAGTAACCCTGAACCAGCACGCTAAGAACGTTCACTGTTGATCAGGATCCCTCCTACCAGGGTTTGTACAGCAGCAAAGCCAGCCCACGTCCAGCCATGGAGGCTGTGTTAGGAGTAGGCTGCCTCTATACAAAACATTATTGTAAGGAATCGAACTCGCATTCGCTACCTGTTTACGCCAGAATTGGTCATGCCCCAAACAAAAGGAGAATCTGACTGCTCCAATGACTCTGCAAGAGGAAACACGTTGTAGCTCAGAGCTAAGAAACTCCAGCAACCACCAGCAGATCAGGAATATCTGTCACATTTCTACACGTTCAAGATGGACTAAAAGTTGATCTAATGATGAATGTCTCTGCTTCACTGTCATTTAACTGAGCAACATAAAAGTTAACTATGTTTCTTTCCATTGTCGTCATTGCACATAAAGTACAAAAGCTTATATGGGAAGGAGCAGATGCTTGGAAATGTATCTCCATGCCAATTACGGCAGGCGTATTGAGTAGTTATCTATACTAAGAAAAGCCTGCTAGGTGGAGAGATGCATGGTTTCAGAAATGAGCATAAGCAGGGTGTCCTACAAGTGGGACCTGAGTGAACAGCATCCCTGGACTCACACAGTCCCAAGCAGAGTTGGAGGACAGGACCGGGGAGAAGGTGGCAGCAGTGTGGCAGACGGGGAAGTTCCTCACCTGCTTCCCAGTCTTCCTCACATGGAGGTGCCTGCCATGTGCTCACAGCATTCATCTGCTCTCTCTGGAAGCCAGAGGACTGATTCACTTCAGGAAGAGAAAAAACTCAGTCACTAGCAGTCAATCCTGCTTCAGAGGCATGAAGGGCTTTGGATCAATCTGTAAACAGCTCTTGACTTAAGAGGAAACCCTGCACAATGCAAACAGGTTAGGTACACCCAGGAGTGAGGTACTGAACTGAAATTGAGCAACTTCAAATTCACCTTTTCAACGAACAGGAAAATACTCTGTCCCCTAGAACTTTGCAGCAGGAATGCTCAAGCGAAGAAGAAACCCGCTTACATGAATGCAGGCATCACTGCTAGCCTCAGTGCAACTCTACAGAAGATAGAAAACCATCTATCTGCTCCATAGTGCAGCAATAGTTAAACAGCCACTGCAGGGGACAGAAAAGACGCTGCATAGCACAGGATGCCTCAGTAAATATTTTGGGGGTTTTGGACAGCCCCCCTCCCACCTTGTCTCACTGGGCAGGAGACCGAAATCTTAATTATATGGCAGACGAAGCAAGAGCAGCAGCGGAGCAGCCTAGAAGAGGAACTGCCCCATCTCTTGGTTGCAGTGAACTATTGAGGTTGCCCTGAAGGAGAACAGATGCAGAGATTTCCCACAGCTTAGACATCTGTTTGGTAGAAATCAACTTTTCACGTGGCACCAGTGGTCAAGCCTCAGCAAAGGGAGATTAGCTCTACAAAAAGCAGGGCCTTTCCTTCTGGTCACTAAAGCATCCCAGCTCTTGCTGGAGGTACTTGAATTTGCACAGTCTAGGGTACAACCTTTTTATTCAACAAGCCTGGTAACAAAATATGTGCAAGGCCTACTGGGAGTATCTGCAATATTCTCCTGAACCTACCCAATAAATCAAAGCAAATAAGACTCAAATTTCCCCAAAGCTGCTGTGCCACACAAAACTATAGATAATCATTTGGCTTCTACTTTTCGGTTATTCTATGAGCTATCTTGACGAACAGGAGACCTCTGTCCCCAGGGTGAACAAACATCTTGGAGCATGGGTGGTTCTCTTACCTACATCTTGCTCAAGGATCCCTTTGTCGTTGCACTTCATTATGTGATCACTGAGGTCAGCTCGAGGAACTAGATGGCGAGCATTGAAGGGGCATGTGGCCAATTCCTTTGCAACTTCAGGGTAGCTCTAGACAAGGGAAAACCAAAATCATGTGCCCTGTCTCTCAAGTTCACTTGTCTTTTGCTAATCCATAGAAAAAAAACCCAAAGATTTGTGATTTTGCTTTAAAAAGACGACTAAACTAGGAACAGCAATATATTGTTAAGACATATACTAAAAATGCAAGGGGAAACTAACATGACTGTTCTCTAAAACACAATTCATTAAGAAACTGAGCCACTCTTGAGCTGACTGAAATGAAACATACCCTCAGCTAAACTCCTTACACTTTGCTCCAACACTGGCAATATGGTTGCACAGATTAAAGCACAGATGAAACTATTTTGAAAACAACAGGGGAGAGATGTTAGGCAAATCTAAACCATTCAGTTATTTTTTTAAATAAGCAAGCACAAAGGCAGAGAAATTCCTTAAACCTTTCAAAACATTGAAGGAGCTGGTAGCATCCCACCTGCAGACTTTGCTGCTACAGGATTACCATTCAAATAAAAACCTTTTTATCACAGAGACACAGGTTCTACTGGCAATGCTTAGCTGTCACTATGGTAAATTAGTTCACCCCCTGCAAATGATACACCCTTGGCTGGGAAAAGCACGTTTGCCACTGTCCCAGTTCTGAATGATGCAGCTCTGCTGGTCAGGGGTCCGACTTGCACCTGAGGCAGAGGCAGAAGTGTCTTGTACAGATGCTGCTCAAGACATTGTCTCCTCCACTACTGCTGATACATGACGGCAGCACAGGCTGCAGTCACATCTAAGGCAGTCGTCATTACCTGGTCTATACAGCCAGGGTTGCTGTGTCCTCATGTGTCCATCATTTGCTTCAATTAGCTTGAGCAAGCTATTCTGGCCACATAGCAGAAGCTTCTCAACAGTAATGCAGTTCAAGCTAACAGAATTCAACTTGCTCTGCTGGCAGGGTCCCCATTTGTGTGTCAGGGCTGCATTTTGCACAAAGCAATGGGAAACTGAGGCAGGTGGAAGCAGTTAATTGGATTTTATGCCAACAAACTAACAAGCAAGAAGGACAATCTCTGCCCAGACACTTGCCACTGCAAATAATCACACAGTGGCATGTTCAGATGGATCAGATAATAATCCCTGAGCCGTTCTGTTAATTACTTACAGACACCAACTGCATCTGATAGTCTGACTAGTGATAGTGGTGATCACTATCTCACACCTCATCCGCCTAACTAGTCAAGCTTGCCACAACTGTCTGGTCATCAGTTATGCAACACAAGGACAAACCCAACATGTTTAAAAGTTTACTTGCCAACATTGTTCACCTGGCTCACATGCACATTCTTGCCAAAATTTGCAGGGGGCCAACAAGAAAAATTTCAGCCCTCTTTAATGCTGGGAAGATGGAGGTACTTGCAACTTAGCTCTTCTCACCACTTTCATCTGTTTCTTAATATTTTTTTAAGGCACTAGCTCCACCAAAATGAATTGTTTATAAGTACTGATAAGACATACACCTTACAACTGCATCTTAACTAGAAAGCACAGCACTGCTATATTGTTTTAAAAACATATTGCCAAGCTTAAAGAGGACCAGTTTTCAAAAGGTCTCAGCAAAAACCCAAAGCTCAATCAGATGCTACCACTTGGCAGGTTTAAAGAAAACAAACAAACCACGAGGACAACAGAGAAGAGAGGAAGAAATGCTTCCTATTAAGTGATTTGTATTCAAATTCTGGATAAAAGATGGGAGAGAGGGAAAAAACCCTCTACTATATGTGCTGAGCCCAGGATGTGCAGTTTCTGCCAGATGTATATTAAACAGTTATTAGCAAAACAAAATAAAAAAACCCCAACTCTACTATTCAGCTGCATTTCCAGCACGTAAAGCCTGAATTGCAACATCACAATGCTTCTACTCTGACTAGCCAGAAGGGGTGCACATAACTCAGTCTGAGTTCTCCAACTTAAAGTAGAAAAACGTATCTGACAACCATGTGAGCTGCTAGAAGAGACCAGAATTTCCTCCCTGACCTAACCATGAAGAAACTGTACCTCCTTTGACCAGAGCCACACTGGTCTTGGGTGAATTAACATGTGCTTGAAGCTATTACTAAACAAATAATAAAGTTATATGAAATAAAGGCTAAACAAAGCTATTTGTTAGAAACCTACTCCAGCCAGCAAATGCAACAAGAATGAGAAGAACATGCATGTCATATTTACACATACAGAATTACTCCCGTCCTGCACCTTGTTTGGCAGTCCGGCTTACCTTCCTACACTTTACAAGGTGGTAGGGAAACCGACTGGCTCTGATTCGATGGTGCTTGTTATATGGACATTGTATTAATCTCTCTGGATCCAAAACATCTAGTAGAATGGAAGAACAGAGAGAAAAAAACCCCACAAAGTAGTCAGAAAGACAAGATCTAGCATCACTAACACAGCAAAGCGGGGAAAAAACCGTACCTCCACATTAGGACTGTGATCTTAGGGAGCTAAACCAGTTGTTCTTAGTTTGAAACCATTCATTAAGGCAGGCATCTGTTTTGCATAACCAAAGAAATTAATTTTGAAGTTTGCGGAGACTGGGATGTTAGTCAAAACAGACAGAGAATACTGAGTAGCACTGAGCATAATAACTCTTTACCACATTAGGTTGGTAACCACGCTTACTCAAAGTGAATGAGGCCAGCAGTACTTTTCCAGCTATGTTAGAGGAAAATCAGTGAGATGATGACACACCCACCAGTGCCTCAGCAGCATCGTCAGTCTGAACCAAATCCTTTTTGATCAACAGCTAGTTTTACTTTATTTCTAAAGCTAGTTTAGCTTTATTTCTGAGGAAGCAGCCTGCCTAATATGGTGCATGTGACTTCTAAGTGAAATTTTTCAGAAGTCTTACAATTATTTAGGAGCTGAGGAGTTACTAAACCAGCTAAACCACCTAAGAATCTAGGCACTGAACAGTGAGGCAGCATGAGTGCATGCATACATGATACAATTTTTTTATCTATCTCTAGATAAAATATATTAAAATGGAAATATTAATATATCTATTAAAAAAACCACATTGCCGTATTCTCAGTGAGGAAGATAGACAGCCAGGAGACACAAGTCTCTTCTGCTGCCTCTGGGTCTGTTTGTGGAGTAGACACCAAGGAGCCAGACCAGGCTTCTTTCATCCTTTCTGCTCTGCCACTCTTTTTGCCCAGGCTTTTAGCACATTTAGGATACGATTACACAGTAGCTTAAACAGATCTAAGCATGGGCTGCTGCTGTGTAGCCTCTCCCCTGCCATTACATCCCCTTCTGTTACACATGCATTGGTACTCAGTTGTCTCAACAGACAGGTCAGGGAGCTATATCAGCCCACAGGCTGACAACTCGTTAAGATGTTGCTCAACAATTCACACTGAGCACGCTTCATGCTGCGAGCCACCAGGAAGGAAGGAAGGATGGACCTAATCCTTCTTTCCATCTCAGTTGTGCAGTGCTGCTGCTGTCAGCTCTGCCACCTGTGAGCACCTCTCCCTGCCATTAGCCAGTTTAGGTCACCAGAACTGCTGAGAACTAGACTTCGTCATTAAGAAGGATTGACAAGCTTTGTACTGGTTCAGCTGCCCCTGGAAGAGCAATCAGAAGTGGTTTCTCTCCATGAACTGGTCCAACACAAGATCAGAACAGGTGCATTACCAGTAAAAGGAAGGAGACAGAAATGAGTACCAGAGGAAGAGGAAAGCCCTCACCACACTACATAAAAACAGCAAAGACAAAAATCACAGGAGCTGGCTTGATCAGGTGAGCAGCTGCAGTTAACCCATGGCTGCAATGAGCAAATCCTCCGTGGCACCACAGCAATGCCACATGCAAATGAGATCCCGGTCCCCAGCCATACTGCATGTGAACACAAATCCACAACAATCCAAAAAATGCGTGTCTGGAGTCAGCTGAGTCAACAGCTCCAGGCGGGAGTAATGCTTTAAACAAACTAAGTCACTTTATTCAGACACTTCCTAAAGGCCAGACCCCATCCGCACCAGAAGCATGCCTGGTGCGGTGACCACATAGAACGCTGGCCTAGTTATAATAATCAGCAACCCACTAGAACCTTCTTGGCTGAGGCGCAGAGCACGGAGGCCGACCCAGACCTGCTGTCGTGGAGCCGGGCCGGGCCGGGCCGGGCCGGGCCGGGCCGGGGCCTGCCTGCAGCAAGAAGGCACTCCCCTTCCCCTTCCCCTTCCCACCCCACCCCGAGCCTCACCGAAGTCATCCTCCAGCTCCATGGCAGAGAAGGGCTCCGCAGAGCGCCAGGCCGCCGGAGCCGGGGGGACCGCCGCTCCCCCGATAGCGGTGGCCCTGCGCTGCGGCGCCTTTGCGCCTGCGCGGCTGTTTCCCGGCAACCGCCCCCATCCCGCTGGAGGCCCCTCCCGCTGTGGGGCGGTTGCCAGGGCAACGCCGCGGCCGGGGTCTCAGTCGGGCGCCATCTTGTCCGGGCCAGACGGTGCGGCGGAGCCCGGTTGCTCCAGGGTAAACCGCGCTTCGAGCAAGGCCGGCCTGGCACCATGGGCCTCCTCGGCACCGGTGCCCAAGATGGGGTCTGAAAACTCGAACCCCCTTCCCAAGGCAAGGAGAGTGTGTCCCTGGCCTGGAAGTCTTGCAGCAGGCTGCCACTGAGCGGGAGCTGGAAGGCAGCTGAGGGCATGGTGGAGCTCTGGTGGCTGGCCTGACCTTGTGGGCTGTTTCCAGATGTTTGGAGCAAGGCGATTTGGTTATCCTGCTTGATTTCTGCTCCCACAGGTCTCCTACCTCGAAGGCTCTGAGCAAAGAGATGGCTTTGAATGAAGGCCACGTTTTACACCCTGCTTTTGGGCACATGCGACGAGGGAGGAAAAAAACTGAGGTTTTACTGTCAAATGAAATCAGAGATCCCTGCTGCGTCCTCTTCCCACATTACTGGGTTCTAAAACACTTACTTTTGCATCATGATTGTCTCATTTTGCAACCAAAATATAAATGTTCAGTGGACATAGAAATGAATGGAGAGATACTTTTTGGAAGCAGAAGGCTGGCGATGCAGGGGCCTGGATTCTGCAAACCACCACCCCGGTCCTTCAGCTGCAGAATGGGGGTGCAGCCCAGGGGCTAGAGCACAGCATCTGCTTGAGCAGTGGCTTGTGTGGACTGCGTTCAACAGCAGGTGTCAGGCCTGCCTGTGCTGCTGTGGAGTGGAACACAGGCCTGGAGAGCATGGATGTGTGTGGAAGATGGACATTCTCTGCTCTGTGAGGGGATCCGTGCCCTGATGTTACATAGTGCCTTTCAGGGGTGAGGGGAGGAAACCTAAATGTCTGTAAAAAGAGATGTGTTTTCCACTGCAGCATGGTCTTAGCTTCTCCCTCCAGTTCCCCCTTTTTCCAGGGCAAGAAGTGGCAACCAACATCTGAAAAGAGTTTGCTGGACTTTGGAGATCAGTGGAGACTCCAGTGCATTGTTCCCTGGCAAAGTTTTCTGGTAAAAACAGGCCAAAAGCATCACAACTTAGCTGCACAGACCTCACACATTCTCATCCACCACGCAGACTTTGATACTGCCCATGTAGCACTTCTGGAGCAATTTGGTTTCCAAGGCTGCATCTCTGCTATGACCTTTCACTGGTTCCAGTGGGGCTCTGAGCTGGAAAGCCTCTCAGACAGACATTTGCAGCTAGTTCAGGTGAATTTAGGACCCATGAATTGAAGGCATATTCTTGGAAAGGCCTGCTGTTAGGCTGAGACTTGGGCCCCCTTACGCTGCCCACTCTGATACAACGAACCCTCCCCAGAGGCGTTATGAAATCTCTCCAGGAGGCTTGGACAGGCAAAGTGTCTCATCACAGCCCCAAGCAAGTGGTTGGGCTCCCAGGATCCCAGAGGGGTGCCCCCAGCTCTCTTCTCCTCCTATGCATATGAATTTGCAAGCCTGCAGGGAGAATTTCAACCCATCCTGGCTCCTCTTGGACACTGGAAAGTCTCCTACCACTGTCTCTCCCCAGCACTGTCAGAGCCTGATAAGCATCCCCTAGAGCTGAAGGATCCTAAGTCCCTGCTGAAGGTGAGTCACTGCTGTGCTGATGCGCTTAAGGCCTGCTGAAGCCATTGTTTACTTTCTGGCTGACTGTCCCCTCTGGGCTTGCATTGCTGAGGTGCCTTTTCATCTTCCATTTGACTGTCCATGAGAAAACAAACTCCTCTACCCTGTTGTCTGATTGCAGCAAATCTGCTGTAGATGCCAACTTAGGGGACACAGCTACTCTGGTCAGGTAGAAATGCTTCAGGATGAGGGGCAAACCAAGGGATTACAGAGCCTACAGAAAAAGTTGACTTGTGCTTGCGCTGCTGGGTAAGTCACGCACACTGAATATTTTTATGTCACAGTCCTCCTGGCATTCATCATGCTGTGAAGATTATATCCATGACAGTGATATTCATGATCATTGCTCTGCCATAGCTGCACCAACATACAAGTCTGGCCAGCATTATGGTTAGCATTTTCTTACAAAACTTGTTTTGCATTAATATGTCCACCTGTACATCCCCACTCCACCTAAAGTGAATTCCTGTTGCAGCTGAACAGGTTTCTCAGCAGTGAGACAGGCCAGGGATGGGAGGGTGGATGGCTTCTGATCTAGAACCTAGGTAGTTTTTCTGTAAAGAAAACAGCACTTTTTAATTTTCTCCCTCTAAATGTGATCTTGGGAACAATTTGCTGTAGAGCTGAAAACATTAGCCTCTGCCTCTACTTCTATCCTCCCTGGGCGATACATGCTCACAGCCCACATCTCCTCAAAGCAGTTGCCCTTCAAATGAGGAGACATATGGATGTGAGCAAAAAGAGCTGACCTTCAATTTCCTGATTTCCTTGAGGGGAAGAAGATACACTAGAGGGTTTCCCACTGTTTTAGTTAGAAGTTACTGGACAAGGTTTTCTGGCAGTAGGTCCTGCCCTGCCTAATTTAATTCCAGGAGGTAACTGAAGACTTACCAATGCTCTCTGGTAATAGCAACAGCAGAATCATCTTAGTGTACAGGAAATAGTGTGTTTATAGAATCATAACAGTAGATCAGGAGAACAGTGTAGGCTTCTTTTGAATGGAAATTTTAACAACAGACATTTTCAAGCACAGAGAGGCTTGCCTCTTCCTGTCCTTTTATCTGCAGAAATACATAAAATCATAACTGTTTCCAGAAGCCTGAGAGGGACTAAATCTTTCAAAGGATTGAGATGTGTCCCTGCATACGTGATCTTGCAGTGGCGTGTTTCTCATACGCAGTAATGCAGATCATGGAATAGTTCTGACCATTATGTAAACCCAAGGTTTTACACACAGGAGTGACTCTTTTTATCCCAATTTCCAGAATGTTCCCCAGTCAGGGAATGATTGACACGTGTCTTGGATGCTAATGGTAACTTGGCAGTGCTAGGTTAATGGTTGAAGTTGATGATCTGAAAGGTCTCTTCCAGCCAAAACAATACTATGTTTCTATGCCTGTCCTGAGCTGTCTGTTGGACTGCAGAATCTAATGCAGCCATTGCGTATAGAAGGATGGGCTTTGCTCCCTTCTGAACGTGAGGAGCAGGGCAGTGATGGTGCCCCTGTGCTCAGCGCTGGTGAGGCTGCAGCTTGAGTACTGTGTTCAGTTCTGGGCGCCACAGTATAGGAGGGACATTGAGGTGCTGGAGCGTGTCCAGAGAAGGGCAACAAAGCTGGTGAGGGGTCTGGAGAACACGTCTTATGAGGAGTGGCTGAAGGAATTAGGATTGTTTAGTCTGGAGAAGAAAAGGCTCAGGGGAGACCTTACTGCTCTCTACAACTACCTGGAAGGAGATTGTAGTGAGATGGGAGCTGATCTCTTCTCCCAAGTAACTAGCGATAGAACAAGAGGAAACGGGTTCAAATTGTGCCAGGGGAGGTTTAGGCTGGACATTAGGAAAAAATTTTTCACTGAAAGAGTTATCAAACATTGGAACAGGCTGCCCAGGGAGGTGGTTGAGTCACCATCCCTAGATGTGTTTTAAAAGTCGTGTAGATGTGGTGCTTAGAGACATGTTTTAGTGGCAGACCTGGTAGAGTAGGGTCAATGGTTGGACTAGATGATCTTAAAGGTCTTTTCCAACCTAAATGATTCTATGATTCTTTGATACTATGACTGGGAGAACTTCTGACGGGAAACTGTCTCTTCACAGTCACAGGTCACTTGGTGACAGAGCATGCGTGACTTTTGCAAAACGCACCCTGAGCAGCAATGCATCTTGCCTTGCCTTCTGCTTTCTTGTTTCCACGTTTGATCTTCACCTCATCTTTTTTCTTGAAGAAAAGGCAAGCAGGAGGGAAAGCAGCTTCTCATTTGCTGACAGTCTGTCCTGACAAGCCTTGAAATGCTGAATACTATGTGCTGCTCTCCAACCATGGAGACAGTGAAAAGACTCTCAGAAATTCAGGGGTATGTGTCGTGAATTCAAGAGATGTCATGAACACGGCCAGCCTCTGGCAAGGAAGCTGAGCCATGTGTGTCTGTTCCCTTAGACTGATTAGCACCTGCCTCCATAGCAGACCCTGCCCACAGTGGGCCGATCTCTCCAGTGGGGGACATGTTTATATTGATGGAGTTCTCCAGCAGAACACATTTTCCTAAGTCACATTTGAGCTTTTACTTGCAAGGGGCTGGAAGATGCATGTGAAGAAATTTGGCAGTGTTTCTGCTACCAAGTCAACTGCTGATTAGGGCTCTGGGAGGTTCCTGCATCATCATGCTCAGGAATGTCCTGAGGCAGTTCAGCAGCTTCCCTCCCACAGCTGCAAACCTCTATGCAGTCTTTCTTGCTGGTGACAGCAGTGCTTTGGAGACCTTCCAGACTCCCCTTAAAGAATGATTGGCCACAATCCCCTGCCTCTCTTCTTGCCCTCAGTATCTCGCCAGAAACTTTCCCCAGGAAACCCACAGCATAGATGGATAGAATCACAGAATCATAGAATCACCTAGGTTGCAAGAGACCTTTAAGATCATTGAGTCTAACCATTAACTTAACACTGCCAAAACCACCACTAAACCATGTCCCTCAGCACCACGTCTACCTATCTTTTAAATACCTCCAGGGATGGCAATTCCACCACTTCCCAGGGCAGCCTGTTCCAATGTTTGATGACCCTTTTGGTGAAGAAATTTTTCCTCATATCCAATCTAAACCTGCCCTTGCATAACTTGTGGCCATTTCCTCTCATCCTATCACTTGTTACTTGGAAGAAGAGATCCACCCCCACTTGGCTACAGCCTCCTTTCAGGTAGTTGTAGAGAGCAATAAGGTCTCCCCTCAGCCTCCTTTTCTCCAGGCTGAACAACCCTAATTCCATCAGCTGCTCCTCAGAAGACGTGTTCTCTAGACCCTTCACCAGCTTCCTTGCCCTTCTCTAGACACGCTCCAGCACCTCAATGTCTTTCTTGGAGCGAGGGACCCAAAACTGAACACAGTATTCGAGGTGGCGCTTCACCAGCGCTGAGTATGGGGGGACGATTGCTTCCCTAGTCCTGCTTGCCACGCTGTTCCTGATACAATGTAGGACAGTGTGCACTGTGAGCCTATTTACCTCATTCTCACTTTTGATGTTCTCTGGGACCATTTTCTACCTGAGCCTCTCCCCTCCAGCACAGCGGCATCCAGAGCAAGAGGAACTCCCTTTCCTTCCTTTCTCAAGACCTTGTGGGGCTGCTGCCCTGCCAGGGCCTTCCACAGCCCAGGCTTCTGAACCAAGCTTGGAGTGGCCACACACCCCTTCTGCAGCAAGTGCACTGAGGCCAAGTGGGCATTTCTGGGCAGAGGCTCAGGCTCAACAAAGTTGGGCCTGATGGCCAGGGGCTCTGAAGGAGTCATGGATGTCTCCTCACCTGCAAGTGATGATGCCTGAGGGGGCCCACTGCACTGAGTCCCACCTTCCCTTCCTTTGGGAATGGTGAAGGTTCTCCATGTGCCCCATGCACCCCTAACTTCCCCATAGAAAAACCCTCCTTCCTGACTGTATGCGTCTGGAGTGTCCACAGAGGGAAGGACCACTGTCCTGGTTTTAGGTAAACCAGGACCAATTTTGTTCAGTAACTTTACTTTTTAGCTAGGCCTCTTCTAACTGCTGAAATTAACAGCATGTTGTGCAGAAAACTGTTCGCTCTCAGAGTGGTAAGACCCATGTTTATAGCTGATGCCAAGGAACAGTATGCAGAGAGGCTCTTGCTTATACTTATTGCTGTAACAACCAAGGGCAGCCAACTTTGTTACTTGCCCCATTGGAGGGTCAGAAGCGGAAAAGTGTAGAGGGGTCACAGCTGCGGGGAGGAGCAGACAGGACAGGTGACCCAGAACTGACCAACAGGGTATTCCATCCCATCTGCCTCATGCTCAGTATAAAAGCTGAGGGATCAAAGGGTCAGCTCTCTTTTTTCAATGGCCGTCGTCCTGGGAGGAATCTGTCTCTTTGTCTGCCTTTGATCCCGATCCTGAATCCAGATCCGGAATCCAGTTCCCATCCATCACTGAGTCCAGTCTGGGACTTCCCCAGTGCCTGCTGGTGACGTGGTTGTCATTCTGGGAGCTTGATACGGTTTTGTATATATTTCATTATTTTTTCTTTTTATTATTTTATTATCAATATTTTGTTAAAGTAGTTTAGTTCCTTCTAAACTCTTAAGTCTCTCTTTTTCTCCCTCTTTCTTGCCTCCTGAGCGGAGCAGGAGAGAGCGAGCATCTGTTGTTCCACCGGATTGGGCCAATCTGGCCCAAACCACGACAACCACGCAGTGACAGTTAACAATCATTGGGTTAACAACCACTGCACAACCATTCTGAACAATCCCCATCCCAGAACCAACCCTGAACAACAGCTCTGTCCTTGAGTATCTTGGGAGAGCATCTGCACAAGAAAGGACGACACAAAGGCACGGGCTGGGATGCATCAAAACTTTAATGAGTCAAAAGAGGGAAATGAGGTCCGTTTGAGTGGAGGCCCCAGTGCAGGGAGCACCAGGGTTGGACTGTGCCCCATGGCTGTGGCGGAGATCATGACAGGTGTCCGCTTGCCTGCCCCACAGAGCCAGCAGGTCCTCCCTAGGCTGGCTTTGTAGGGCTCACAGCCTGAGGGAGCACAAGAGAACAAGGACACAAAAGGCAAAGAAGAGAGTGGAAGAGGGGAAAAATGGGCACGGGCCGTGCTTTCTGAGAGCCCGGGCTGGCCCCGTCCTTTTGCAAGGGGTGCTGGGGTTGCTCAGCTCCTCCGGAAGGATCAAGCCGATGCTGCGTCCCCAGTCCAATACCATCTCGTGGGTCCCTGGGGCACTTCCCAAGCGCCACTGCCGGCAGCTTTGGCAGCTTTGGCAGCTTTAGCAGGGGAGGCACCTCCTGCCGCAGTAGCGGCTGCCAAAGCCGGAGAGCCCAAAGCCCCCGGAGGAGATGGGCACTCCCTCAGAGCTGAGGATGCTGCCAACGGCAGCGGAGGTGGAGGATCCCACGGCGGTGCTCTGCGGGAAGGAGCTGAGGATGGGGCCGGGCAGGGTCACCACCACGGGGGAGGGCTGGATGACGACGGTGGAGTCCTGGCACTGCCTGACACAGGGCTCATTGCAGCTGTTGGCCAGCGGGGTCGGGCCACAGGGCTGGCAT
>VFFE01006584.1:205867-250950 GCA_008921705.1 Burhinus oedicnemus | reverse complement strand
ATATACATGTGTGCTCGGGGGGGGGGGGGCTTTCTGAGGAGAGGGGCTTGTAGGGGTGGTTTGGGGTCTCTGTGGGCAGAGGGAGATGTGGGGGTCCTCTGTCAGCTTCTGCAGATGCAGAACTAGCTGAGGTGGGTATCCCCCATGCAACCCTTTAATAGTGTGAGCTGAACTAGGGCAGGTGTCATTGGAGACTTGTGCAGCTCTGCCTTTTGGTAGCCAGGGAACCGTTGCAGTGAGTGGCTTGTGGAAGAGAAAACCTCATGAAATTTTGATTTGCCAGGTTTAATGGGCTCCTGACAGCAGAGGGGAGGTATTGTGTCCAGTCAAGGGGATGCTCTCATCTCCAAAGTCTTGTGCTGCTTGAAAGCAGATGCTGAAAAACAATTCCTGCTCTTGCATAAAGGAAGGATGGAGAGGATGAGTAGTGGCCGCAGAGCCCGAGTAATTGAATTCCTTGGGTTTGAGATTTCAGAAGCTGAATGATGATTTCTCTTTACCTGCCCAGCTGAGTGCCATACTGTTGGCTACGTGATTCAGGATAGAAAACGTACTAGTACTTAATGCATTAATTACTTTAATGTAACTTCTGGAATACTGTTTTGTTTATTTTTTTTTTTTTACTATTTTTACTTATTTTTGTACTTGGAGCAAATCCTTGGATCCCTCTTTGGATGTTTAATCAATTATGGACCCTGTCTGTGGTATCAGGTGTTTCTTTTCTAATATGTGATTCTGCAGTATGTGTGCAACTTCCTTGTTTATCCCATGTATGCAGTAAAGTACCTTTTTATTTAAGGATATTTTTAAATATGAGCATCAATGAGGGAACCAGGAGAGGAAAAAAGAACAACCCCAAGCTGCTTGTTGCAGATGCAGAATAGAAGAGTAATATGAAAAATTTTGAGGTGACAGTTTTTGAAACAAGGCGTTCAAAGCATCAGCCAAAGTTCTCTTTTTATCTTCTTTCATGATAGTCAAGTAATGTACTGTGCTTTTGCCTTAATCTTGTGACCTAAGATCACTTGATTGCCTTACATGTGTGAAGCTACAACTCGAGCTGTTTCATTCCAAGTAACAAGTGATAGAAGAGGAAATGGCCTTAAGTTGTGCCAGGGGAGGTTTAGATTGGCTATTAGGGAAAAATTTCCTAACAGAAAGGTTTATCAAGCATCGGAACAGGCTGCCCAGGGAAGTGGTGGAATCGCCATCACTGGAGTTATTTAAGAGATAGATAGACGTGGTGCTGAGGGACATGGTTTAGTGGTGGTTTTGGCAGTGTTAGGTTGATGGTTGGCCTTGATCTTAAAGGTCCCTTCCAACGTAGGTGATTCTATGATTTTTTTTTTTTTTTCCCCATTATAAGCTTCTTAGGTGCAGCAATTGAAGCTTCACATGTCATTCACCGTACTTGGTTTATGCTACGCTAATTCTGGGCAATTCTTCAAGGCTGCAAGATGCTGAATGCTTGGTAAAATGCGTGATGCTTCATGTCATCTAAAAGATGGTTTAAAACCTTTGATTTAAGAATTAGATGCTCCCTTTTTTATCAGAATGGTACTAGGAAAAAAAAGTCTAAAAATTGTTGCATAAATCTGAATCCCATGTAGAGAGACCTATTTAACTAAAGATACTTTTGACCTTGTACCAGAGGTACCATCACTGTATTGAACTGGAGGACTCCCTGAGTAATGACAACTGCCTGCATTGCATATGTTTTCTCATAAGACGCTTTGCAGTGGTTTAACTAAAAGGGGTTTTGTGCATGTCAGCTAAAAGGCCTTTATGTTTTCCAGGGTCTCGGAAACTCTCAGAGGGAATATGAAAGGCAGGTCGTACTCTACAGCATCCGCAATCAGTTACGATATCGGAATAACTTGGGTGAGTAAAGAAGCTAAGGAACTTCTAATTGCTACCCGAATCTTCTGTGTGGAAGCTTGTCTTTACTGTAAAACTGCAAGAACTAGCCCTGTTCAAAGGTCCCTCTTTATGTGAAAATAAATACTTTTTAATGATAAAACATCAAGAAAACTGTTGACTTTTGAGTCTATTTAGCAGCTTTTCTAGTGAAGCGCTCTTTAAGGTTACTGAGTTGGCAGGTGGAACTGAATTCCTGCTGTAGTTATGCCACCCTTTTCCAAGAAGTTAAGAGATGTTAGGAGAGGATTTGACTACTAAAATAAAGCCTGCCACTAGATGGGATGCAGTGGCCCTGACTCATAAGAGCTATTGGCTATGACTTGTTCACAGACTTTCAATTTATTTTGCATTGACTGCATCCATTTGTCTTCCCAAAGTAGATAATAGTATCACTAATTAAAAGATAATTTTCTATGGCCTGCATGAGTTCTGTCTCAATGGGCTACTTCGTAGTAACCTGTAAAATAAATCTGCTCTGTTCTAATGTCAGCCCTAAAGGCTCTGAGAGTACTGGTATCATACGTGGAAATCCTTAGATGCTGAATGCCCTGCATCACTCTTATTTTGTTTTTCGTTTTCTGTTAATTACCATTATAATATCTTTAATCCTTTTGTTGTAACGCTTTTTTTTAATTGAACTTCATAGAACAATGTAACTTTTTTTCCCCCTTGTAGTTAAGCACGTCAAGAAAGACGAACGTAAATATTATGAAGATCTGTTAAAATACAGTCGAGATCATCTCATGTTGTACCCTTATCATTTGTCTGACATCATGGTAAAAGGCCTGAGAGTAACACCGTTTTCATATTACACTGGCATAATGGAGGTGAGTACAAAACTATTGTGAGAATATGTTGCTTTCTGTCCTAGAAGTATTGGTGATGGCCGTTTAATGCATACGAGGCAGCGTCACGTAGTTTGTTCACTTCTGTGTAGGTTATGCTGACAAGTAAAGAAGCTTTCTAGACAACTACTTGTACCTGCAGTTTTTTCCCTCCTGCCCCTGTAAGCCGTTCAAGAGCTGGACTTTGTCATGTTGGAACAGGGGTGGGACTCACTCTGAGGCCAGTCTTTCTCTTTTGATGTTTGAGATTGTGACTCTTCACTACAAACTGTAAAAGAAATAGCTCATTCTGTTAGATTAAAAAAACAAAGAGAATTTCCATTTTTAAAAACAAGCACATTTGAATGATTATTTTCTTTTTTGTTCCTTTTCGAAAAGGACACTTAACCATATTAGAAGATTTTTCAAAAGCTTGAAGCAGATCCTTTTTTATGAGAACAAAGATGGTTCTGTTTTCTGTCAGCACTCTGGCAACCTTCTTTTATTTTCATTGGATATCAGAAGAGCTTTGTGTATTTTGTGTATAATGATTGCAGACGTAACGGATTAGTAGTTAGCTTATTCTGTTATTACTGTTAGTAATTCCTTGTGCTGTTTTTTTTTTTTTGTGAAGACAGATACAGGATTTTATCTTTATTATTCTGTCAGTCAGCATTTTTCTTCGTAAAGCTTGTGTTAAATGGAAGTCTGTTTTTTATGCATTTAACTTATTGTGTAATGATTAGTCAAGTAATTGACAAGTTTAATAAGGTAACTCACTTTCATAGATTTGTCTTAATTTAATTTTGTTCTTAAAAAAAAAAAAGGCAGGCAGAATTTTGGACCTGCTTCTCTGACATGACAACTTTCTTGTTGCAACTAAGTTTTCTTGTCTTTTCAAGGATATAATGAACAGTGAAAAAAGCTATGATTCATTACCCAACTTCACTGCCGCTGACTGTAAGTATTATCTAGCTGCATTACTGCTTTCAGTGAGTTGGAAACAAGGAGCTTCTGAACATGGATTTGCGGGCATCTGTTTGCTTGAACATAAGCATGTGAATGAAGGTGTAGAAGCATTTAAATAGTGACATTAAGGAGCCTGTGCTCTCCATACATAGTTCTGTCCATATGGTCAGCACTGGAATTCGGCTAGTTTGAGTGCAAATAGGAACGGTGCAAAACCTTGTGCAGCGTCTGTCCTTGCTTGTATTGCATTCCTATTTGCTTGGACTTCTGGCTGTAAAGTCTTACTGGCCATTGTGCCTCAGCAAGCTGAGCTGCTCGTCCTGTCCTAGTGCGTTTTTTGGCATGTGTTTGGCAGAAGGCTTTGGGAAGACACGGAAAGGCTGTTAACACTCTTGTGAATTAGCATTGGTGTGAATCAAGGAATGATGTACCAGAAAAGAGACAGAAGAGAATCTTGTATTTTATGACGCTGCTGGATGTGCCAGGTTTTTTTTATCCTGCTTTTTGTTAGACTGTTGCGGGTATGAGGTGGGGAGATTAGGAAAGCAAAAACGTTGAAGCTGGTGGAGGAGAACAGAATAAGAGCAACAGCCTACTGGTAAGTCTTACAGAGGAAAATGCAAACTGCTGGCATAGGGAGGATGTTAAGCAAACCTGCCACTGAGAAATTATTTATAGCTAAAGACTTAATTCCTCACCTTTGGTATGAATTTATAGAGTTCTGTTTAAGGATAGTAGTCAGGTGAGGAGTAGGCTGCAGCTTTTGAAAAGTTTGGTGGGGTGTTTTTGTGTGGTGGTTTTTTGTTTGTGTTTTTTTTTTTTAAAGTCAGTTAACTGTACTAATTTACCTCTCTGTAATGTTCACACTGGGAAAACAGATCAGGAAAAACTTTTTTATTCAGCACCATGTAGCTTGCTGGAAATCTAGTGTTACTCAGGAGTATGAAGAGAGGAAAGGCTTCCCTGTTTGTTTTTTTTCTAGCAATTCTGTTATTTTAGCAGCAGCTGCAGGTCAGTTGCTGAGGTAAAATTAAGTTAAACATCTTTATTAACATCATAACAAACAGTGTCAAACTAGAAAGTTGGACTTAACCTGTATTCTGTCTCAGTTTTAAAACTAATGAGTAGTTTTCTGGTATCTGTTCATAGTTCCTTAATAGTTGAAGGCTAGAGATTATAGAATTAAATTCTGATTCAGTTTAACTCAACTAGATCTTAATCATCTTCCTTATAGGCTTATGTGGCCTTATGTGCTCTAATTCTTAGTTTAGAGTTCTAATTCAGTGCTTGGTGTGGGATTTATTAGAGGGGAAGAAAAACTATTGACCAAAATCTGGTACAACTTTAGTTCTGTTAATTTGAAACATAGTTATTACCTGTTGATGTGAGTGTAGGAGAGAAAGGGATTGGATTATTCCCTGCTACCCCATGACTTGAGAGATATGAGGTGTTTTGTAACCTGTATGGAGTAAATGAGTTGAGATGGATTCTGGTTTTAGGTGCACATGGTTCTCTGTCAAATTTGGTTGAAACTGAATTTAGCTCCTATAATTATCCTTTTATTTTGGGAAGAAAGAATAATTAAAGATATTATTATAGAAGTAGGTCTGATTCTTTGAAGAATGTTTTATGTATCTTCAGTTTAAACCTCTTGAGAAATAAAACCTTACTTATTTTGCAGGTCTAAGACTTCTTGGTATAGGAAGAAACCAGTATATAGATCTAATGAACCAATGTAGGTCTTCAAAAGTAAGTTCGTCTTTTATTTCCTCTCCCTTTTCTTCCCCCCCCCCCCCATTATTTCATATGAAATGAAGAATGGAATAATTTTATTGATCTTGTTAATTTAATAGTGTGGCTAATTGAATGTGACATCGTGTATTGGTAATTATATTGTGTTTCCTGAAGGTAATAAGGAGCTTTTTAATTTACAGTGAAAGTATACTTACAGAAAAAGGTATTCAGTTCTATGTTGTTTGGGTTTTTTTGTTTGTTTTTTTGTTTTCCCTCAACGTATATTTTCGGAGATGTATTTATTCTGTCACACCAGATAACTAATGTCTCCTGGTCAGTATAAACATGGAATAACGATACGGATTCTGCAGTAATTATTCCATGTTGCTGTGGGTGCTGTTGAGATTAGAGTTTATTCTGGGACAGTCCTCCATCTAGGTGTACATTTTTGTAGTATGTGTGGGTTTTTTTCTGAGACCACAGTAATGAGTCTGAACAGGCATCCTTGCATGTGAACAGCATGTGTGGAAAACACTGTAACAATTGTTGATAAAAGTAGACCCTTTAGTTTGCAACAGTTCTTTCTTTCTTCAGGAAACTGTAAGTGCTCTTGCAGTAGCTTCACAGTGGTCCTTCAACCAAAAGTGTGCTTGTCAAAGCATGAAGTTGATAGTGTGAACTGAAAAGTAATGGCAATACAATGGAAGAGAAGCTGTTCAGGTCTATAAATAAACAGTACCCTTCAGGTTTTTTCTTTTTTTTTTTTTTAGCACAGTGCTTATTGAGATTGTGGGGTACTTTGTCCTTTAAAGTAAATAACATGTTCCTAAAACGTTTGGGTTTTTTTTTTTTTTAAGATCACTGAACTGCTTTAAAATACCCCATTTGTATACTTTTGTTGCTGTGCTCTTACCTGTTCACATTAGGAAATGTCATAAATAGTTTAAATTTGGACTTGATCCTAATGTGTTTGAACAGTGTGGTTTTTAATTAGTGACAGATACAATATGAATCAAAATATGGGTTTATGGAAAGACTTAACAGTATCAAATGCAAATAACTTTTTTCCTTCCCATTTTCACATGATTTGAGAGAGGAGGGAAGCTTTTACTAAATGACAAGTATTTGTGTGTCTCCAGTCTGTGAATATAACGTACTTAAAAATGGATGTTTATAAAAATAGGTTTAAATAAAGGTAAATGGCTGTCTGCACATGTGAAGTGGTCTTTATTACTATCTTAAATGGACTGTACCACTGCAGAAATTTTTCAGAAGGAAAACTGCTCATGATCTGTTACCTGTGAAACCTGTGGATATTGCTATAGAAGCTTGGTGGGTCGTGCAGTCTGGCTACATCACTGAGGATGACATCAAGGTATTTTAGTATGGGTTGCATCTCTAATTTTGGTTGAATACTGATGGTCCCTGAAAACAGGGGCTTCCCGTTGTGTAGAATACACAAAGATTATATTGCAGGTTTATAACAACTCTTTTATGGAAATAGAGATTGGAACTAATGGAAATTGTGATGTTTTACTTGTTTACATATTCTGCCCTCTCCCTCCGTTGTACTTTCTGCACTATGTACAGTGAGGTGGTCTTGCATCAACCAATCTGTGGTAACCAATGTGCTTTGTAGGGAGCAAGCAGCAAAAAATGTTTTCTTAAATTTGTATTTAAGACCTGACAGCGCAGTTTTGACTGAATCTTCACCTTCAGTATAGTTAGAATCAGAATGTTACTGGACTTTAGTTGATAGATATTTTCGTTGTTTCTGCTCCTCATGTCTCTTCATTTTTTTCATTGTTTGCACAGGAAAAGTTTGTGAGCTGACTTAATGTTTCATCCTCATTCTACTCCCATTCTCTCAGTTTCTTTTTACAGTCAGCTAGTCATTTGATCTGGATTTAATTCCTTCTTTGTAAGTCTTTTGTTTAAATTGGAACAAACTTAAAGCAGTGATGGCATCTTTTTTTGGCTACTATTTGGAATATCTCAGGCAATGGCTACTTAGATTCTGTCATCCCATCAACCCAGAGTAGTTAACCTGAAGCACACTACTTTGATATTGTAATGGACCTCTTTCTATAATGGTTCCAGTTGTGTGGTTGAACACTCAGTTTGGAAGTTTTAAAGAGCAAACCTGTTACACTGTTGACTTCACTTGCCAAATAGCTGTGCAATTAAGTACCATTCCTAGAGCACACATAACTTTGTGCGGGGACAAGAGTAAAAAATGTTAAGACTCTAACAGGAACTGGAGTGAATTCTTCAGTGCCAATATTTTGATTAAGATCATGGGTTACTTCCTGTATTCTTGTATTACTTATGACTGATTTGAGGCTGAAATGTTTGGGATTTTTTGAATGGTATTAAGTAAGTTGCGTAGACTGGTTTCTACAAAAGACTAACATGATTTCTGTTACCTAGATTTGTACTACGTCGGAGAAGTCTGCTGTTGATAAGATAATTGATTCAGGTCCTCAGCTTGCTGGTTCGTTAGACTTCAATGTAGTTCACAGTAAGTTTTTAATGAACATTACTTTCCTGTTTGTAGCTCTTGCTCAATAAATTCTGAGAGTAGTGTCTGAAAACTAGGAATCAAAGGGGCTGTAGACAGCTGAAGCGTAAGAGGAGGTGGAGGAAAATACTCAAGAGCTTGTACAGACTGCAGTCCAGATCTTGTAAATGGTTTAATGGTGAGCCATTAGCAGCTGTTGCTCTGTTATTGTTTGATTCAACAAATTCTTTCATTAGAAACTGTCAGTTATTATTGTGGAGGAGAGGGATGTAGATGAGGACAAGCGAAACTAAAATTAAAAATGTCAGACTTGGTCATCCTGGGTGGTAAAACTTCTTGATTTTCAAAGAAGGAGAGTTTTTGTAACCTTGTACTGTTTGAACACCATAAAAATGGGCCTTAAATCTAAGGGGCTGTCTTGTTTCTCAAAGGTCTGCAACAGTTACTGACAAATGGTCTACATGTGTCTCCACATTTCAGCATAACAAGCGTTAGATATAGACAAATCATTTTAGGCAAGGGAGTATAAAATCACTGACAAACTCCTTCTTGAGAAGTCCGTCTGTAAATGCTTGGCTTACTACAAGCAATCAAAGCTGTGCACTGTGGTTTTCCTAAGAAATTGGGGCAGGATTCCACTGCCTGTTGCTGAAGCAGAACAAAACAATTAAAAAAAAAAAAAACCAACACAAAAAAACCCACAACAAACCAACCAAACAAAACAAAATGAGGTAGGTGAAATTCAAGCTCTGGAGTGGATCTGAAACAGTATAGGGCTTAAGAAAATTTGAATTCCAAAACCACTTTATGATCTTTTTCTATATGTGGCCTGGTGTTGCTTGTGGAGAGGCTTACAGCTCAGGTTTAGAGGGACCTAGCGTACCTTTCTACCCTAACTAACAGGGAAAAAAAGAATATACAGACAATTAATGTAATAGTCTGCCAGTAGGATGGGAATTTATGGGGACAGAGGACTATTTAGTCCAAATTACGGTGCCATCAATACATTTCAGGTACAGTACGTAAGGATATACCAGCTATGAGAGATGAATCTGAATGAGAGACAGTGAAAAGCACTTTGCTTGCATTTTGATAGCTTGTAACATCCATTAAAGCTGGTTTGCATAGCTGAGTATGTGTCACTGCCTGTGCTGAACAGCAGTTGTATCAGCATGAATTCAGGTTACTTTTTGGTTTAATAGAGGATTTTACTTAAGAACTGATTGGGTGTAGTAATTTTACTAGATGCACTATAGATATATATATATACACACACACTATAGCTGGGCTGAACTCTGTGTGTGTGAAGCATCCTGACAGTTCTACTTCAGGTGTTTAATAACACTTCACCTGAGAGTTGTTGGTACACTTCCTCCCCGCTGTAATGAATATGGTGTAGATGGAGTGATCTTGGTTAACACACAAGGAACCACTGACATTAAATTGGGCTTATTTTATATTGTGTAATTTAGCTTTGTGTTTTACTATTAGAGTATAGCTGTTACAAACCTTAGACTCTAAAGATAACCATGCTGAAATGTTTTGCTCTTCCTTAAAACCTTCTTGCCTTATGTACTCTGCAGAACTCAGTTGAGATGCTAGCACTCAAATCAATCTTTTGTGGGGAAAGTGTCATTTAAAATCTATCATATTAGTATCCTCATTATATGCAGTGTCCTTCTGTATCTGCTGCAGCTTTGCTGATGCCTTGTACTGAAATGCCCCAGAATTTATTTTTGCAGTTGTGTAAAAAAGACTTTCTATGAAGATGTGTGGGAAGGACATGTGAGGACCATCAGAACTGATGTGGTTTAGTTTGTATCCCTGCTGCGAAGTATGCAAGTTCCAGACTGAGTTAGGGCAGAACCAAAATGTAGCCAGCATCCTCAACTGACAGAACTAATTCAGGACAAAAGAATCCCACTTCTTGACAGTACAGTGTTGATGGGTAAAACTAAGTTAACATCTAGGCAGGGGCATACTCATCTGTGTCAAATATAGCTGCTTCAATCTGTGATCATTCTACTGTCCTGAAAGTACTTTTAGAGCTTCAAGTGTACTGCACTCAGACTGCAAGTAAAGAACTTTGGTTTAGTGACAGCTGTTTAATATTAAATGTGGTTTATTGATCCATGCATTGCAAAGTAGTATTCTATTGTGGAGGCTGTTAGGAAAAATTACTTTAAATTCTGAATTGGCTGACGGGGAGCTCTACTTTGTATCATCACTACTCTGGAAAATGCTTTTTTCTAAAATTACGTGCTTTTATTTATAAAGGTTTGTATAACAAAGGATTTATTTACCTTGATGTACCAATATCTGATGACAGCTGTATAGCAGGTAAGTACTTATTTAATGGTATTATACCTATGTTTTCTTGGTTTCATTTCAGTTATCCTGTAGCTGTCTGTCTTGGAAGCTGCTTGTCTCTGTGCATGAGTTCGCTTAAACAAAACATTTGAGCTATTTCAATTTTTGCTGACTAAATGTTTTCAACCCTATTAAAACATTGTTTTTATTGTATATAGGATTTACTTCAACTTGAATTCTTATATTTTCTTATTTTGTATACATGTTTAGGTAAGGTGAGATTCTTTTAAAGATTTATGGCATGAATTAATAAGTACCTTCCTATATGCCTGTAATGAAAAGGAAGAATAGCACAGAGAAACATAGTTGCCCTGCCAGAAGGATGCCTTTTTTTGACTCTATTTTCTAGACAGATGCAACTTTTTTTATAGATATGAATTTCATTCTTCATGGTCTTGTCACATCAATTAGTCATCTGCTGAGTTTGTGTACTATGTAGGAGCTTAAACTAACACAGCACGTGGCTGCCCTTTTGAACAACTCATGCTATGCTAGGTCTCAGGGGGTTCCAAATTCAGTGTAATCTGCAAAGACATAAATCGTTTGGAACCTGGACGTGCAGAAGTACCTGTCATTGCTGTAGTAGAGATCAGTTAAGTGAAAGTCCTCTAAGTACAAGAGTTACAGCTTAGATAATAGCTTTGGGAGTCTCAGCTACGGAGTGTATGTGTGGGGTGGATTTTTTATGTCCCACTCCAATCAGAGCCATGATTTAATCTCTATACACATTACAAAATCATTTTATGGCTGAGTGACTGGAAATTATCTGTAGTGCATGAGCTGGAGACTGCAAGATTATGATGTGAGGTAGGGTGGCTTTAGCTTTTATAAGAAAACATTGACAACCATTACTTAAGGAGTGGGAGAATTTTAAATACCATGTATACTGTCTTTAGGCTTTTGTTTTGTGACTAGAAAATCCTCAAAATTACAGGTACCATGAAAACTAAATAAGTGTAAATTTATTTTTCTGGTTTTATGCAGTTTCAGTTTAATAAAGTTAGTTACAGAATTGTAATTTTGCAAGTAATTCTTCTTTTTAGTGCCACCACTTGAAGGTTTTGTGATGAACAGAGTGCAAGGTGATTACTTTGAAACACTCCTGTACAAGATATTTGTTTCGATAGATGAACACACTAATGTGGCAGAGGTAAGTAAAGCTTACCCTATGTCAGGCAGTAACCTGGTCTTGTGGAAGGTGTCCCTGCCCAAGGCAGGGGGGTTGAGACTAGATGATCTCTAAGGTCCCTTCCAACCCAAACCATTCTATGAGATAGGAAAACTAGAAAGGGCCCAAAGCGTGCTGCTGAAAATACTGAAAGCAGAGATATGGATCGATATCAAGTGATTTTATTTAGAGGTATTGCCAGGCTTAAGATCCAACCTGGTTTTTATTTTGTAGGTAACTTCTGTAGCACTTCAGGCTTGAAGGAGTACTTTCAATTCAGTGAAACAGTTCCATCAGCTGGAATGAATTTATACAGGGGTGACTAGTGTAGACTATTTTATATGAGCCAGAACTGGAACAGAGTCTGTTTTGCTAGTGTGAAATAAAAAAATTAAAGTTTTTTTCTTTGGCAGTGAAAACATGAAAGGTATTGGCTTAAAGTAGGAATGGAAATTTTGCGTAACTGTTTATAATTTTAATATTAGAAATATGTTTTTATAAGGTCTTATTCTCAAAACCTGGTGAATAAGGACCTGAAAAATACCCATTAAATATATCCAGGATTTGTTTTCCTCTTTGTATGTATTCTGATATACATGATTAACCTAGAAATTACACAGTGGAAGATAACCTCATCTTTCTTTTGCATGTTTTCAAGTGGGACAATTATGAGACTTCATCCCCCTCTTTTCATCACTTTTGATGAAAATAAAATTGTTTCTATTGGTACAGATCGGGTTTAAAAATAAAGAAAACCAACAAAAAGATGCCGAAGCCCACAAGTGGTGAATTACCCTGCATTGTTAATACTGTATTGTTGATTCTTCTTTTTTTTTTTTCTTTAGCTTGCAAATGTTCTAGAGATTGACTTATCTTTAGTAAAGGTATGTGTGTATAATGCATTTATTGAATTTGATGTGGAAAGTTCACTGTCTTGCAACGTGGTTTCAGACAGCAGTTCCTTATTATGTGTATGTGTGTTTCTTCAGAATGCTGTGTCCATGTATTGTCGGTTAGGCTTTGCTCATAAAAAAGGCCAAGTAATAAACCTGGATAATCTTCATCCATCGTGGAAGAATGTTCCTTCGGTAAACAGACTGAAGTAAGTGTCTTCATTCTTTCACAAGGCTTATTTTCCTCATTGAAGAGAAAGCTAGAACCAAAATCTGATTATAAAGCTATTAGTTGCTTTCTTTGACTTCTACAACAACAAATCTCACTTGGCTTTCTGATGTGTAGAATGACAAGAGTACTTGATCCTCTTTTTAATCAGAAGATAAGGAGTGGTGATTTAGCCTGTAAGTTCAATATACTACTTCTGTTGCTGTTATTTCATACTGGCTTTTTGACCTTTAAATGCCTAAATGCTCATTTTTGAAACAGACAAGTGTACATTTGCTTTAAACTCCTGGGGCCAGAAATAACATCTGTTCCTGTGCTAGTACAGGGACA
This sequence comes from Burhinus oedicnemus, assembly GCA_008921705.1. NCBI lineage: Eukaryota > Metazoa > Chordata > Aves > Charadriiformes > Burhinidae > Burhinus > Burhinus oedicnemus. Next base: position 237,992 of record VFFE01006584.1, on the reverse strand, counting down.
ATGTCTCTTGGCACTGCTGTCAGTGAATATGCTAGCTAGCTGTCAGGTACCATTGCAGTTCTGTCATTGACACTCTTGCATATACGTGTGTCTATATGAAATCCTGGGACAGTGATGTTTATACTAGTCAACAGAGAGTTCTCCAAATTGCAGTGCCAAGTTGCATTAATTAAGAATTGTCAGACACTTTTAGTTCAGTATCTATTAAGCCATTTAAAATAACTGTTATGCCTGGGTTTTCTTTAATGCAAATTCAGACTGCGAGAACAAAGTGAATTAGATTTTTTTCTGTTGGATTCTTCTTCAACGATGGTGGCTTGATTTTTTTGGATATCTTTTTTTCAAAATCTGGAATTTTCAAACCCTCAAACTTTTCTGCTGGAGCTAAAGCAGGACTCTGAGGGACGTCAAGCTTGACTGGTTTAGGGCTTAGAAGTATTGAAAGGCATAAATTGGGTGTGCCTGTGCATGGACTACTAACAGTGGAAGGCCGAGATACTTCTCTGGTACTACTGTGACCGATAGATGTGGATTTTAATTCACATTAATAGGAGTACTTTGGACCCTCAAAAGATGCTGCTTTCATGGGACAGTGGGGAAAACAGAAGTCCTATACAGGAAGCTGGGTCATCAGCCACAGATACAGATACCAACAGTCAAGATGATCCAGGTTAGCACTAACAGTAAATTTTAATACATTAGGATCAATTATTTTTATATTTCTAGAGTGCCATAGGCTGTAAAGGGGTCTAGAAACAAGTAAAACACAGATCGTGTCGATTCTTTTTTCATATGGAATATACAGTGGGGGAGGTGGTGTCTACTTTCGTTTAAAATTCTTTAGCCAGCTAGCTTTTTTTCTGAAGATGATACTAACTTCTGAATTAGGTCAATCAGTAGTTTAGTAGTGATAAGGGAATTCTGTTCCACTCAGTATGACAATAACTAACGGGTTTTAATGTTGGGTTTTTTTTAATAGACTTGACTTAAAGTTGATGATTTTATTTTTAAATAAAACAAATGTGATCGTATATTTCCTTTTTGTTTTTTATTAGGTGAAACAGCCAGTGTGAGCAGCCTGAATCTGTCTAGTCTGTCTGGACACACAAAGCGTATTGCCTTCCTGTTTGATTCTACTCTTACTGCCTTTTTAATGATGGGAAATCTGTCACCAGTATGTCAAAATTGTTCAGTGTATTATGCGAAGAATAAATATGTAGAGCTTTAAAATACTTTAACTTCAATATAATACAGATGTAATTATTTTAAACTTTTGTATTGTTTGTTGTTAAGAAATGTTTTTGCTTGATAAAACTTTTACTTGCTCTTTCCGTTCTCAAAGAATTAAGACAGTTTTGTTTTGTTATTCCAGAACTTGAAAAGTCATGCAGTCACTATGTTTGAAGTTGGGAAACTGTCAGATGAGAGTCTTGACAGCTTCTTGGTGGAGCTGGAAAAGGTAATCTGTTACATGTTTGACCAAATGCTTTTTCAGCACTTGAAGTGTTAAAGGGGCCAAAAATGCCTAGTGTTTTCATTGTGTAAAACTGCTTATTTAGCAATACAATGATAAGAACAAGCACGTTATCGTACTGAACCTAAGTAGTTCAGTTAAAATGTTTCTTATTCACAGCATTTGTACCTCTGGTGACTTCCAGGGACACACTCTGTGTGTAGATGAATGCAGTGAGTCTGGTGAGCAAAGTGAGCTCATGAACTACATTTCACAGAATCGCAGAGCAGTAGGGGTTGGAAGGGACCTTTGGAAATCATCTAGTCCAACCCCCCTGCCAAAGCAGGTCCACCTACAGCAGGTTGGACAGGAATGCATCCAGGCAGGTTTTGAGTATCTCCGGAGATGGAGGCTCCACAACCTCTCTGGGCAGCCTGTTCCAGTGCTCTGACACCCTTAACGTAAAGAAGTTTTTCCTCATGTTGAGATTGAATTTTCTGTGTTCCAGTTTGTGCCCGTTGCCCTTTGTCCTGTCGCTGGGCACCACTGAAAAGAGTCTGGCCCCATCCTCTTGACAGCTACTCTTTAGATATTTATAAGCATTCATGAGATCCCCTCTCAGTCTTCTCTTCTTCAGGCTAAACAGACCCAGGTCTCTCAGCCTTTCATCATAAGAGAGATCCTCCAGTCCCTTGATTGTTTTTGTACACGCTTGGCTTGAGTCTATGCGTACACACACTTGCATTAAGGCTCGGTCAATGGAAATCACTTTCTTTTCAGTAAGGTGCTAGTATTTCTGAAAGTCTGCACACCATTTTTGTGGGAAACTTTGACCATTGTGTGCTGGAATGTTTAACCTATCCATCTTTTAAAGATAATTCTAGAAAGACAGCTGTAGAATTATGTAGGATGACTGCTGTTAATTGCTGTATCATTTTTATACCAGTCAGGATGACTGGGCATTTAAATACTTTTACCTAAAGACTGAGTTGTAGTTCTGATTTACATATGTTGCCTTTGTGTCCTGTTTGACTAGCATGGCTAAGACTCACTTTTCATTTAATAGTTGCTGTAAATCACCTTAGCGTATAAGCTGCAGGGTTGATACTCTTTAAAATGCTGATTTGTTAATCTTTCCTTTTGTGTAATTGATGTTTGTGGAAACAGCATGCCACTTGTATGCATTTATTGTGTTTCTTGTTTAGGTTCAAAGCACAGGTGAAGGGGAAGCACAGCGGTACTTCGATCATGCACTTACACTGAGAAACACAATACTGTTTTTGAGGCATAATAAAGACCTAGGGGCACAAGCTGTACAGCCTGATCAACCAAATAACGGTACTGTGAACACTTTTGAGGAAGTTATTCTAAGTTTGTTTACTTATCTGCCATGGACTTAGCTTTCTGATTAAGCTACTGTTTCAGAAAGCAATCCGTATCCTACTTGTTTAAAAATATTTTGAAGCCAAACCATCACTTCTTCATCATCCTTTGAATGTGCATTACTGGCTTTGCCTGTTGAATGACGGATTTGGTTGTCAAAACTTGGACTTAACATCCACAGCAACAGATTAAAGCATAACGATGGCAAGAAAAGCTGAACTTGAGGAAGAGAGTGGTTTCAAATCATGTCCTTCTGAAGGCCATAATAAAGGGGTCATTGTCTACTCAGAGTTGTTCTGTCAAAGAAACGTTTTTTTTTTTTCAAGTCACAGAAGGGAGTGTATTCTTCTAATGGGGGTAGATTTTTAGTTTTTTCAAAAAATCTTATCTAATTTCCTAGGTATCTCTGTGCTTATTTCCTGGGATCAGTTAGTTGGTGACGAGCAAGCTGTAGTTCTGTGCCAGACAGCCCTGTATGACTGGAATTGCTAAAATTATGTAAAGATTTATTAAAATTCACCCCAATAATTTAGAACTTAGTTGTGGAAAATACTACATTCATGGCTTAGCATGGGAGAATAGAAAATCTGAAATCATATTTTTGGGTTGTATATTCCATTTTAAGTGATAATTTAAGAATCTTACATTTTCAACATAGGGTTTCCCTTGGACCTCTTACGGTGTGAGAGTTTGCTTGGCTTGGATCCAGCTACCTGCAGCAGAGTTCTCAACAAAAATTATACTCTCCTGGTTTCCATGGCACCACTCACCAACGAAATTCGACCTATTAGCAGCTGTACACCCCAGGTGAACAAATACTGGAGTTTTTCCCCCCAGTATCTAGTAATATAATATCTTCTTAATAGCTTTGTTTTGGACACATCTTTTAGATGTCACCTTACGTGACTCAGTTATTGGCATGTAGAATAAGTTTTTCATCTGAAAAAAAAAAAGTTTAGTGAGGAAAAATGTGAATACTTAGTAAGTTAAGTTTATTTAATTTATTAACAATTTATCTGTTCAAGTAGAGTTAATGACAGATATTTTGTTCTTGAATTTGTATTCATAGAAAATACCTTACTATTGCCTTTCTGTCAAGAGTCTTACAATACTGGACTAAGTAGAATATCATCAGTAGAAGAGTAATACGTTTGAACAGGATTTGTATTTCTTTAAAACTGTTGATTCTTAAATGATACCTGTACATACAACAGTTGCAATATTAAGTTGTTCCTGATTTCTTGAATAATCTCTCTTCAGCATATTGGACCTGCCATACCAGAAGTCAGTTCAGTATGGTTCAAACTGTACATTTACCATATAACTGGACAAGGACCACCCTCTCTGTTGCTCTCTAAAGGAACACGTCTTCGAAAACTTCCAGACATTTTTCAGGTAGCGTATGCATGGATTTATTCTCCCTCCCTTCTCCAAACATTTCAAAGATATGCTGTACACAGTTGATTGAAGTCAGAGGTATAATTCATTGTAGATGATGTACCTTTTCTGGAAGCAAGTTTTACGTTGTGCAGCATCTTGGTTTGTTTTCTTTCTAGGTTCTGAAAAAGGAATGCTACTTATGTCTCTCTTCTTGTTGCAATGTGACTCCAGTGTATTTGATGCCACTCCTTTCAGTTTTAGTGTAAAATGTGGTACTGTAGTCATGAATTTAAGTTCATAAGCCCATCCCTAGAGTGTGTTATGAAGATGTGGAAGAGCTAGAGCAAAAGATAGAGACCTAGTATATTGTGCTTTTTCTAGTATCACATAAGAAAGGACAGCTTTCTATATAGATACAACTTTGTCTGGTTTAGAAGATGGGTAAGATGATCACTTCCAGTTTGTCCACTGTAGAAATCTGTGATGGAGACTTCAGAGTTCTAGGCTGTAATTCTCCCTGCAGTTTAAATAAAGGTTGCATTAGGTTGGACAAAAGGTGTCCTAGCCCAGTAGCCTGTCTCTAGCAGCGGCTGGAAGTAGGAAGAATAAACACAATATGCAGTACTTCCTCTTAAGACTTTTCCAGCCCTCCCCCTGTTCTGGTCTGGAACTTCCCGAGCTGTATGTGATTTTGTGTATATAGAGGCTGTGAGTAGAATTCTTGTCTCTGCAATGATCAGTTGCTCTCCCAAATTCCTTTCAGCCTTGAATCCATCTAACTTTTTAGCATCCGTACAGTGCTTTGGCAAGGAGTCCCACAAAACAGCGCAGGTGATCAACTCATGCCTGAAAGACATGCTGCCTTCTCCCATTCTGTCTCTGAGATACTAATAAGGACAAATGTGCCACAAAGGAGTACTGTTAGGTATTCTGTATACTAGGCAAACCTAGGTGGAAGTGGTCATGGCAACTTCTAAACTTGCCTGAACCAAAAATCATTGTATCTGTTGACTTTGATTTGAAATGCAGCAGACGTTTAGCAGTGTTTGGGTGTTGCTGTTCACAGTGGAATTCGTAAAATAATATTGTTCAAATTTATAATTGCAGAGAGGCATCTACAGTTTTCATCTCATCATTCAGAGTAGGTACTTGAAGAGCTATATATGTTACAATGGTGTGGAGACATTCAGAGGGGGATGTGTATTCTTAGGTGTACCTGCACCAGCAGTCATCTCTGGCTCTAAGATTTGTAGATTTATTTTGCGTTCCTCAAACCTCTTTCACATGTCCCTTCCCTTTCTGATTTCAAAAATTTTGTGGATACTTCTAAGATACTTTAAGATAACATAGGATTAAGTGAATCAAGGCTTCTAGCACAGAAGGCATTTTGCAGTCATCATTGGTGATGAGCTTGATTCAAACCTTAGTCTGTCATTAGCTTAAACTACCAGTAAATGTACAGATTATGTACTTTTATTAGTAAAAAACATTCAGTGTGGTAGCCTTGGAAAACTTCAGTACTGCTTGAATCTCAGTGTGCTGATAGGTCAGGTTTTCTTGTACTAAATGATCTCACATTCTGCACTGTCACAAACTTACTGGAGCTTTTTTTTCCTCTGCATGCATGTGTGAATGCTTCTCTCTTGCTACTGTTAGGCAATGTAATTTTCTTAGGGAACTGTCAAGACATCTCTAGAAATCTTAGAGATGCAGGGGAATTCAATCTTGAAAACAGAAACTAGGAAATGACTTCCTAGTTGGTCGTCTTCCTGTCCCTTCCCCTTGGATAGGTATTTTGGGGGTTGATATATCTTTGTTCTCTGATGATACTAGTTTATCTAGCTTATATTTTGCTTCTAAATTTATGTAGGATTATTTTCATCTCCTGTTTGCTAGGAGGCTTCTGTGATGGCCACTTAGTTCTATAGGAATTGGTGATAGACACCTCCTGTTCAAAATAGCATCTTAACTTTGAGCTCAGCAAACTTCCGTCTCTACCAGGAATATGAACATGAGTGATCCTTGGTACAAAGTATAACACTATAGAGTTGTAGTTACCTGAGATAACTTCCTAATTGTAACAATATGCTAATGCCTAACTCTAGTTTTTCACTTTATGTGCTTGGGTAGTCCATTACTACTGTAAATACTCTTTAATTTCTCTCTTCTAGGGTTATGATCGCTTACTAATAACGTCTTGGGGTCACGACCCAGGAGTAGTTCCTACTTCAAACGTACTCACAATGTTGAATGATGCTTTAACGCATTCTGCTGTTCTAATTCAGGTACAGAGCGCTTTGCATAAATGATGAAAATATGCGTATTTTTCTGAGTTAAGCTGTTACGTGGTAGAGGAGATTAACAATGTAGGAGAGCTACACTTTTGCTGAGAGCTGAAAAATATGTTTAACTTCTGTAGCCAGTGCTGCTGTGATTCAGTGGTGGTGAAGACATGGGTTTTGAACTGAGTGCTCATTACATGTGCGTTATTGTATTATGGGCAGACATAATAGAGTTTTGCCAGCTAAAAATGAGATGTGGATTTATAAGTGTGTTAGGGATATAGGAAACTGGAATGAAAGTGAAGAGCCCACAAGCTTTTTAGACAGTAGTGGTATAAGGTAGCTGGGGGTGTGAACTGTCACTCAAGCAATGCACCTTTCCAGAGTGCTTGGTATTCAGTTTTTACAGTCAATTAAAGCAAAACATGCTCTTTAACACAAACAGCAGAAATAGAATGGGTTTATCTATTTCGGAGAAGTAAAATAGCTTCCTCTTCTGTTTCATCAGTTCAGCTGAACTCTCAGGATTAATCATTCAAAGAAATAGATGTTTCATATTGTAACAAACATAAAATTACACATTTTCAAAGGCCCACTTGTGATGGCCTTGACTGCTCAAAAATGTTCTGTACTTAAGGGTGTAAACTTCATTTTCCTCCAGAAGTGCTCGGTGATTATGAAATCTGTTTCTAACTAGTAATTGGAGAGAAAAATTGCTCCTCTTCACTGAAATTTAACTTCATTGTGTTTACTCACATGTGTTTTAGAGGGAAGGGTGGGTATTTTATTTAATTACTTATTTCAGCTAAGCAAGAACTTTAATGATCTACTTATCTGTTTCATGAACTTGCGTGGTACTCCTTAAAAGGGAGCGCAAGTAGGACTAAGCTAAACTGATGAGTATATTTTTCTGTTCCTAATTTAATTTCTTGATGTTCAGGGGCATGGCATGCACGGAATGGGAGAAACAATGCACATACCTTTCCCGTTTGATGAAGCTGAGCAGCAGGGAGGTAACTGACTGTCTTTAATGTAATCTCTACACCACCTTATTTAATTTTCTTGCACGTTACCTTGTGCAGTAAGGTTGCAATAATCCTTTTAATACAAATTTTCTTGAATTTAAGAGTCCAGTTAGATGAGAAAATTGAAAGAATATTTAAATGGTTGACAAGTCTGTTCTGAGCTTAGAGGTATGGTCTTCTCGTTTCTATCTCCTCTGTCCTAATTAGAATGTGTTTTCTGGCCTCTCTTTTCTCCTAGCACAGATGTAAAGAAGTAGCTTCCACAAACACTTCCAAATCTTTCTTTGTGCATACTTTCTTATTAACTAGCGTATTTATTAACTGCATAAATAAATCTTCCATGTATTCTATTCAGCATCTCTTAACTGTAAGACAGGTGAGACCAAAACTGCACAAACTTATCTTAATTAACAGGAACTACTACGGAGGTTTTTTCTGCAGGAAGAGCTTTGCTAGCAAAATCTCCTATTCCTTCAAAGTCTGCCTAGCTCAACTGATTTTGAAAGGCAGGAATTAACATGTCGTGAAATACTCCTTGATGAGTAGGACACAAACTGTGGGTAGTTGGGGCTGTAGCCTTCCCAGCTGAGAGCTGTCATGAAAGTATGAATTTCCATATATGAAATCTAAAATTATGTAAGCTACCACTTAGAAAAATCTGGGCCAACTAGAAGTAAAGCTATATTCCTAATTTAGTTTTTACTAGGTTCAAAATTAGTTACTTTTATATCTGCTCTCTCTGGGATGCCTGTTTTCTTCCAACTTGGTGCTAGGTGAAAAATCTTGAAGACAGAGTCTCTTAAGTTCTAGCATGAACAACTCAGCGTTGAAGCTACTTGTTAACCTCTAATACTGTATCCTAATTCTTCTGAATTTCAAGTATGTGGAACGTGTATCTTGTATTGAATTTGCCATAAAAGACTCTGGCACTGAAGGAGCTGGACATCTGATTCCTAGCTGAACCTTTCCATCTCTGCTGTCTGTATGTGTCTGTGTGAGAGAGATCATCTTCTGTTTGTGTTTTTCTTTCTCTTTGGCTCTCTTACTGTACTATAAAATACCAATTAGTGCTTGGTGTGGGAAGACTGTGATCCCTTATGTGTTATCACAGATCTACCAACGTGATCGCTAAGCTGGAGCATTACAACAGAGAAAAATCCAGATGAAAAACTTAGCCTGGCCTAGAGATGAACTTTATGGTTATGGAGGAGGCTTCTTGTAAAGTAAGCTAGAATATGTGTTGTTTTCTACTAGATTTCTCTCGTGTGAACATGGGCATTCATACAGCTTTAAAAATATTGAGAAACAAAGTAGACTTGCAGCATTTTTGTGGCTATGTCACGATGTTGAATCCTTCAAGTCGGAATGCTAACAGAAAGCTGAGCGATGCTTCTGATGGAAGAGGTTAGTTACCAATAATTGTCTTTTTTTCGCTGTGTTCCTGGAATTTCACATACAATCACTTTAGCAAAGGTGAACAAGGGATTACAATTCTTTGATTTGAAACTCTACAAAATACTGTCCAACACAGATAGGAATGCATTTTAAGTGTAAATCTGTTAGCAGTAGGCTTACTTCCTAATTCTTCTTTGTTACTAGCTCAGAAATAGCAAATACAGACTGAAAAATCACTGCACTAGAGGAGTCAACAGAAGAAAAAGAATATTTTCAAAATATTAAAAGTAAATTTTGTCTTTTTTATGTGCCAGAACGTAATCTTTCAAAAATGTGTTGAGAATCCCTAAGTGACTCTTTAGTCCTAAAATGAATCGGGCCCTATGTTTCTCCATATCCTTTCCTCCAGTTTTACAGCTATGTGGTCTTTGGGCAAAGCTTGTGTCATCTTCCTTACATCAGGTGGTAACTAAACTTATATTCATGTGCATGTTTATGTAAGAATTACTTTACTTTTAGGAGAGGCTGAACTAGTATCGGGATCTGATGTAAATGGGAGCACAGAATCATTTGAGATGGTAATAGAAGAAACCCCAATGGATTCTGCAGTCAAGCAAAGCCTTGAAGGTAAAAACATGACAAATGGCTTGTATTGAACATTTTTAGTCAAATGAGATATCTTGACTTTAAAGATCTGAACACATTGTTGTTTGCACTTATTATTATTGTCCTGGACAATAATCAACGCTAACTGTTCTTCCTTCCTAAAATTCAGATTCCCTTAAATCTTTGAGCAGTTCAGTAGGTGAACTATCTTAAAAAGTATGAACTGTCCAGTGCAGCCTGATCTGAGATAATTGGCTCTGGGATCAATATTATTGCTTTGTCTTTTCTTAAGATTTGGTTGTCTCTTGGTTTTCTTTCTGTAGTACCCACAACAGAACTGGAGTGGGTTCCCCTGGAGTTATGCTTTGGCATTCCGCTCTTCAGCTCTGAGTTGAATCAGAAAGTCTGCAGAAAAATTGCCACTCATGGATTATGTAGAAAAGAAAGGTGAGCTGTAATTTATCTGAAAGAATACTCTTTCAACAACTCTTTCTGGGTTTGCGTTTTTGTTTGTAGTGTTTTTTTCTTTTTTCTGGGGCATGGTTCTGGAGACCAAAAATAAGGCTGCTTGAAAACATGGCTTAAGGATTTTATTATAGTAGTTGACCTGCTTTTTAACAGCGTGTCACTAATCTGCTTCTTAAAAGTCACGTTACCAGACTGTCCTAGATAAGAATGAGACATGCTACTCTGATATATTAATATATATCTTATGTAAAATAGCATTTTTCAATTGCAGTAGTTTTACTTTAGCACGGTGTCAATGACAGGGAAAATACCATTTAGCTGACTAGACTCAAGAGCAGATGAGATGAGTCGAGCACCTTTTCAGTGATGACAATATTATCAAGTTTCTGTGTGAAAGCTTTTAACTTTGTCACATGATGTTAAGTACTACTAGTTACTTGTGAGAAAGTTACTACGGTGATACTGTACTAGTAAAAAGTTGTGCACCTTGGGCATAGCTTCTTCTCTTTTGTTTTTTGACAGCCTTCAAAAACTCCTACATTCCAGTAGAAAGCTGTCTCTTCAGGTCCTTAATTTTGTTCATTCATTCCAGGTAAGAAGCAAGAATCCAGATGTAAATAAATCTGTATGGTTTGTCATCCCTTTTTACCCTCCTACTTGCCATCCTTGGCTGTATGGAAACATGCGTACTCAGTTTTATTTGCTTTTTCTTTAAACGGTAACTGTATTAAGAGCACTATCAACCTCAAATTCTACTGGTAGCAGAAGTGAGTACTTCCCTGTCCCTTTTCTAGCCTAGTAGGCTAGAATTCCCAGTAGGCTAGAAGCCTTGAAACCATCTGTCAAACAGTCTCAAGTGACTCCTGTCTTAATCTCTTAGATACTGTGTCTGAGATACACTTTTCTTGATGATGATCTGTATAGAGAAGAAAAAAAAGAAGGTGCTGAAGTGATTTTAAAGATGAGAAAACCAAATTTCTGGGGAATAAAACTGCTCAAAATATGGTCAAATCAGTGCCTCCAAATACATGCATAGCTCTTACCACAGTATGGGATAAATAGCAGTACGACAACTGTTCTGAAGATTTTATAGCTTTACATACATTTTGCTAGGTCTTTCCTTCAATTTTAAGCCTCAGGCTTCCCTGAAGGTTTCTTGGAAGCCAAATAATGCATGCACAGATGCACCTGAGGCAGCTGTATGCTTGTTTCATGCTTCACCTCGTTTATTCTGTTTTTACTTCCATAATGATTTGGTATTTATTGGATTAAAATAACACACTTCAGAAACAGTAAATGTATTTGCAGATTGGATTAGCCTGTCATATTCCACCTGTTAAATCCTTCATTGTTTGTCTTTTTTTTTTTTAAGACACTATTTTTTTCTTCCGTTTACTTTTAGGAAGGTATTTCAACACTGGATCAGCTCCATGATGCTGGTTCTTCAAGTTCACTTTTGCAGCCTATTTCTGCAGATATGGGTGTTCCACTTCCTGCCAAGAATCTCATATTCAAAGAAGGTGTATTATCTGAATGGAACGGATGGTCTCCTTCCTCAGTCTTTTTCAACCACACCTAAGGAACAGGTCAAATAGGGATTCTCATGCATTGATCACTAAATGCCTTTCTTCTATTATGGTTAATTCCTAGTGCCAACCACTGAGAAGTGTACTGCTGCTGCAGCATAACCCATGTAAAAGTAGTGTTACAAAAATATGTTGTGTTGCAGTATTGGGGAAGTGCTTAAACCGTCTAGAACTTGTTACTCATTACTGCATATCTTGCTGCAACAGAGAGCTTTTTAGCTGTCAGCACTATTTTTATCTTGAGACAATCTTTCTTTTATAACTAAACACGCCCTTTCTAGGCTTTCTGATGATTGTTAAATTTCTATGCTGTCACTACAAAATGGCAATAGTAGTTTTCTATGTTCGTTACTCAAACTCTGTTTAGTTTTGTACTGTATTACTGAAAATCTTTCTGTATAAAGGTAAGAGATTTGGCTCTTCCTCTGAAAGCTCAGTGATACCTACTGTTTAAAAAAAAAAAAGTATCATGGTGATATGGGGCATTAAGACTTGTTGAATTCTGTAGTTCAGATTAACACTGAGGCCTTGACAAATCAGTACAATGGGAAGAGATTTGATGCTTGCGGGAGGCTGAGTTAGTGCAGACTTGAAGGCCTGCTGATGACTTAAGGCTACTTTGAAGATGAGTGGTACACTTCCGTCTCTGGCAGAATTCAGTGGAGGTGTGGAATTATGGAAGGGGTGAAGTGGTCAGCTCTGTTCATGGGGTTCTTCATGATAATGGATTCATCTTGCTCTTTGTATGAAACCAGAAGTGTCTGAGACTTGACCACACTGGGAATTAGTCCCTTATTGTTATTTGAAGCTGGCGATGGTTGCCATGGGAAAACTCCTGCTGTCATAAGTTGAGTATAAGGTAGATAACTAGATCTGTCCTGCTGATCAATGTTTGAAAGAACAGAGCTTTTGATTTTTCACATGACAGTCATTAGCAAAGGAAGATCACAGCAGAGGGATGTATAGGCAGAGACTTCTCTGAATCTGTTTTCTTTGAACAGCTGTTGAATATGATAAACATTAACAGTAAGTTGTTTCATCTAAAATCATCTTCTGGCTCTATTTGTAGGGCGTGATTTTATGTAGCATGATTTCACTTTGTTTTTATTAGGTGTTAACTTTTTGCCAGCTTAAAAGAAGTCTGTCCCGTTTAGCACACGAGGAGAACAAAAGATGTAAAATGTTAAGACTTTTAACATAGCTGTCTAAAGTACTCTGCCAGCTCTCTTCTTTACTGGAACTGCCTTGTTTTAAATAGTCAAAAATGAGACTTAACCATCCTGTCATTACTAGCCTGCAATACGTAATGGACCAAGAATCTGCGACATAGGTGATGCTGGACAGCAGCAAGGAGAAAAATGGCAACGTTTGGGTTTGTATGCTGTTCTGTATGGCTGTAAGAAAAAACATGACACAAGTTTGAAAACGACAAACATACCACGACAGGATAATGCAGTGGCTTCAGTTACAAACTGTGAAAATTTCATTGTTCTTTTTTTTCCTTTGCTTTATATACATTCCTAAAGTGTAAGTGTGGGACTTACGCTCTAAGAAACTGGAAGTCTGTAGTACTTCAGTTTGCTCAGTGCTGCTTTCCTACATCTGTTTTGGTTTTGTATTTTACAAACAGCAGCTGAACTTAGTATTCTGTGTATATTGCAGAGCTAGATTATCTATATGAAGTTGATCATTTACACTACAGTGACTGTTGTACTGGACGTGCATACTCTCCACAGCATTTTCTTTTAAGTTGCCTTATTTCCTTTGAAAGAAATTAAAGAGGAATTGGATGTCAATCTGCTATAAATAGCAGAGGGAACATTTACTGTGAGAATTGTTATGTGGAGGTTAAGCCAATATCTAGCACTGTAGAGGAACTAAGCAGTAGGTGATGGCTTACACTTTCAGTACTATAGATGTTACTTTAAGTGCTACAGTGAGCTGTAGTAGGTGAGCTAGTTTGGCGTATTGTATTGAATTTTGCCATGCACTGTCTATACTAGTATGTAAAGTGATGATAGCGCAAGTTGTATGGAAGTTTGAAAATGGATGAAAATTTCTTGTTCTCACTGCATATTCTTCAGTGTTACTAAGTGAAGGATACCCTTTGTTATTAGGTTGTCTAATGTAAAGTTTCTAAATAAAAGTAGCCTGCTCTTCAGAGTTGTTTAATACCCATAAATCTTACAGTTAATGGTGAGAATTCCAGATATGTTGCAGTTTTTTAGAACTCAAGCCAGTCTAATTTAGGTGCTTCAACACTAGTTTAGGAGCGTAAATGTTCAAGTCTGCGTATCTGAAGTTTATTGAAGAAATTGCAACCAAAGAAGTCCATAAAATACCTGAAACTCAACTACAGCTCCAGTGCTTGGGATGGTCCAAAGGCTTTACTCAAAGTATGTGACTTTTGTTTTAAATATGGTGTAAAAAAAATAAGATCTCAAAGATCTTCATACCAAAAGAATCTATTTTATATTGTATTGCAAATAAAGACAAATTAAATCAATTTCTTTTCTTCAGGTAGTTTTATTGACAGTGGGGAAAATCACGTGCGTTACACATTATAAAGCTGTTTTAAGTTTCTGTCTTCAGCAAGACTTTTAACTTGCAGAAGAGAGATTGGCTTTGTGCTCTGGCACAACATAAGTAGTATTCAATCTAGATGGATATACCTGAAGATGTTCAGGAGCCAGCTAGAAAGTGTTATGTCTGTTTTCAGGTTTTGTGATCATGACATTATTTCACAGTTCTTTTTTTCTTTTCACTCATTGTTCTCAAATTTTCCTTTATTTTCTTGTTCAGTGTTCCAAATGGTTTGTATTTTGAAGGTTTTAAAGTATGACTGTAACTGAATACAGTTGCGTTCTTCTAGTGTGACATTGTTAATATTATACATTGAATTGTACAAAGTCTGTATTCAGTAAATTATTGGCACGTGTAACAAATGTTTACAAATAAACTGTGGTGTAGGTCAAACCATGTGCAGAATCCTTCACATGCAGTAGTTTTCTTGGGCACAGCACTAAAATGTCACTCTAACTATAGTGCTCAAGACTACTAAATGTCGTCAAAGTATCTTTTTCCCATATGCATGCAATTCTGCAGAAATGCAGTTTTATGAATGGAAACCCCTTATTTTAGTGTAGTCTTTTGCATGCCATATGCTTAAGTTCTAAGAAGGAGGGAAAGTACAAGAGGATGATGTACGCGCTGTCTCATTCAACCACCGTCTAAACCTGTAGTGTTTGATAGTGGATATTTGAAGGCACTTGTGCATGTGGTGTCTTACCCATTTTCTTTGACTAAAGACATTTTTGACTGGGAACTTGGAAGAAATGAGACCAAAATTGCTATTTGTTTGTTTCTTTAAAGTAATACAGGCTGAGGATTCATCTTAGCAGTATAACTGCGGAGTGTCTCACTGTTTGATTACAATATAAAAAAAGTACAGTCCTAGGTGGTGAAAGAAACCTAATAACCTCCTTCTTGGGTTTCATAGAATCATAGAATAGTTTCGGTAGGAAGGGATCTTTAAAGGTCATCTAGTCTAACCACACTGCAATGAGTGGGGACATCTTCAACTAGATCAGGTTGCGTGGGTTTAAATTTTTATTCTGTCATGTTTTATTGAGAATGTGTATATAACTATATATATTTTGATTTTCCACCCCAGGGCCTTTTGTTCCACTTGAATATGCCAAATGCATGCCTCTAGCTTTGTCGTTTGATAGACCTTAAGGCTCCTTTTGGACCACAGTTGAAATGTATCTGGTTTTATTGTTCAGCATTTAAAGCTAATATATTAATCCTCCCTCCCATCCCCTGGAACAAACCCAACCTTTTTTAATGCTTCTTGTAGAAGGAATTGGGTGACTTTGAGATCATGATCACTTGCTTAAGGAACTACTTGATACAAGATGCCTTTTGGAATTGGGCCTTCTGGTGAAGTGGAACTGGGCAGGCTTTAGGAACAGAGCTGGGCTTGGAGACAAAGTACTTCTGGGGCTGCAATGAGGTACGTAGCTCACAGTTCTGTCTTGTACACATGGGGCTCATGTGCGCAGGTCATGCAAACTTGAGTCTGTCTTCAGTAACGCAGGCTTCAGGGTTGCAGGTAACTCCTTGTATCCTTGATTCTTTTGTTAGGTGATTCTGCAGAGCTTCACAAAAGTGAATCTAAAGTATTAGTATGCAAATAGCATGATGGAGGCATTAGTTCGTGACAGCTTTAATGAATACTGATGTTGGATTCCTGCAAATTAATGGAGACCAAATTTGTTTAATTGTTGTCTCTTTACGTTATGGGTCTTTCTTCTGTATCTCTAGGCTCCCCCTCTCTGTCCTTTGCTTTCTCCTCTACTCTCCCAACCACTCAAAGAAAACTATTGTTCCATGTCCAAGCAGAACTGAGAAAACCTCAAAATAGGTGCACAGGTGACCCATCTTTTCTCCTACTGTCTTTCTGTACTACAGCAGTATAATTTCTTACAATTGCTTATTTGTTGTGTCTTTTTCCCCCTGCAAAGGATACAAGGAAAAACTTTTTTTTTTTTGGCAATTAGGACAGTCAAGGACTGGAGCGGGCTGCCCAAAGGTGGTGTGCAGCCTCCATCCATGGAGGTTTTCAAAAACAGACTGGATAAAGCCCTGAGCAACTTTATCTGATCTCATGGCTGACCTTGCTCTGAGCAGGAGGTTGGACTACAAACCACCTGAGGTCCTTTTCAACCTCAATTATTCTATGCTTCTGGTTATAAAATACATGAAGTGATTTTTATACACTTGCTTTTATGTAGGACAGGGTTGAATGCTAGACAAAATTCAAGTTGTGGGTTTGGAGAACACTAGTATAGCAGAACATACAGCCAGTAATACATAACACACCTTTGTAAAACTGTATAGTGCACTACTACCGATCTACCAGCATTAGACCAGCTTTATGAAAGTTGTATTTGTGTGGTACCAGCTGCTTTGTGGAAGCAAATGAGCCAGTGACAAGAAAACTTGATGGTAATGAGAAGATCAGGGCTAGAGCCCAGGGCAGCAGCGAAGTGCTGAGGACTCAGACCTTGGAGGAGGAGAGGGTGGATGGAGATGGGGGTGATCAAACACTATAGAACAGGAGCGTGATGCTGCTGAGAATGGTACCAGGGAGGCATGTGGCTGCAGCAACTTGGAAGTTGTAGATGTGCTTCTGAGTTCTGTTTTACCTGCTGGTGTCCAGTATGGGGGAATTTACCGCTTTCCTCACCCAGCAGCACTGAATGGCTTCAGTGGCCTCAAGCTCTGGGTGTGAGTTTTGCTGCTGAGAAAAGCGCACCACTGCTTCAGCTGTGGCTGTCTAGCAGTGAGTTTTCCTTTGTGGCTCTGTTATGTAGGCCAATGCAGGACGGTTCTTTTGGTGGTTACTGGGCAGCTAACCTGATTTCCTAACCTCAGAGGTGGCTGCTTTTTTATTGACTCTTCTGTCCTATTGTGTTTGGGGTGGTTTTTTTTTTCCCGATATGAAAAAAGGAAATATTAATGAGTTTGCTGCATCCTTTATTTCTAGATGTAATGTGCCTGTAGGAAATGTCCCAGCTGAAAAAAAGCACCGTGAGAAACTGTTAAGAGATCTGTTGCAAGGCTTTCATAGGTTGTCCCATTGTGTCTTTTGAATTGCTTCTGCGTTGTATGAATCACTGATAATATCGCTTGAGAACAGTGGTTTCTGTATTTGTCTTATTTCAGCCTATTTGCCATTTTGTTTGTAAGCAACAAGGGTTTAGTTCTTTCATGGTTTTACCATCGTAGGACTTGAACTTTTTTTTTTTCCTGGGTTGTAGCTTTTGCTTGCTTTCCTTCTATAGACAGAAAATCTATTATGTTTTCTGCGATACCCATTTTCTTCTTGATTTTTTTTTTTGTTTGTTTCCTGCAGGTTTTTGTGCTGCAGCCTCGGCGCTTTACCTGTGGCTGGCCTACACATTCCTCTTGGTCGCTGTACACTGCTCTTGTTGTGCACGTGCAAAATCTAACCCTGAATCTCTGCTTATGTCTTTCCTGTTACTAATAATGTTCACATGGGTTTTTCTTTCCTAAAGCCTTTGGCAAGCTGAAAGCTTTCTTTCATTGCACTTATTGCATAAAATCCTATGTGGGGATGGGGGGACCTCTCTTAGTCTGTTTTCCATCACAGTACACGTGGGCTTTTACCCTAGCCATGAGTCTGCCACTTTCGCCATCTGCCTGAAGGGTAGCATTGCGCACACTGGTAGCTCTAAATGTCTGAGTTATCTCGGAAGCAGCTGCTGAATTCAGACACAGGTTCTGATTGAATGATTTGGCTTGGCAAGACACTGTTCTGTTGTTTCTTCAATTTGTAAGTGTGTTTTTTTCAAAAGCTGCAGGACAGCGGGATGCCCAGTCCTGGGAAGAGGGAGATTTAGAAACAACGGGAAGAATTAAGTCAGTTGTCAGGAATAAAATGTTCCATGTGACATTGATGTTAAACTTGCAGTGATTTGTAAGCTGTTCTGTAGCGTGTATAGCCTATGACATGTGTAGCACGTATATGAGCCACAAGTCTTAGTGAATAGAGTCTTGGCCTGGCATTGTTGACTGAAAATAGTTGTTGCAGTAGAGGGAATATATTCACCTAGGAAATGGAAATGAAAACAAGTTAATGATGAGAAGGAGGAAGGAATAATAGTCTAAGAAAAAGTGCTGGGAGAAGGAGGGAAGTGTCTGTCTGACCTGTTAGATCCTTGAGCTCACGCTTACAGAATAGAGGGACCATTCCTGTCCCCCAAAAAACTGAGAAAGATGTTACACAGAAATGAGAGGTGCCGATAGTGCGAGCAGACTGGGAAGCAGGGAGTAGAAATAGAATCTCCTGGCTTATTTTTCCAGCTCTCTGAACTCCTTCAAACAATCAACATGAACTATCCTGGATTGTATTTTCACCCAATGTATAAAACCAAAACATTTTGAAAATGAGTGATGAGGTATTGCTTTAATCATACTCTGAAATCATATGCCTGTTTAACTGGACTGTACAGTAAGTGATGCAGTAGGACTTACCAGGTTGAGGTTTCTAGACACACAAATGTCTTGCCCTGTAGGTTTCAGCACTTCTCGTGTTACTGTCTCGACTTCCAGCAACAGGCAGCATCAGGAAAAAACAGTGGTGGTTTGGTTTTGGTTTTTTTTTTTTTTTATTGAAAGTATTATTCAAGTGGATGTTCTTTGCTAGTGAACACTACTGAAGTAAGGCAGTTTTATATAATTAATGGGCAGAGCTCTCCTTACTGGATAAAGAGGCTTCAGAAAATAGTCTTGGTTAAAAGGTTACTTGCAGAATATCGTGTATCTGGTTATAAAACTATCTAAATAATGGGACTAAATCTTTGGAAAATATTGATATGACGAATGACATTCATCAGTTGTAGTGAACTTGTTGATTTCATAAGCATTGCCATATACGACAGTGTCTCTTAGCTCCAGGCTGGCCAAGTTCTGGGTTTTGAAGCAGAGCCAGGAACCTCTGAGAGAAGGATGGGGCATAGGACTTTGTTACTCCTTACGTGCAACTGGTTCACATTCATGTTGGTCTGTTTGCTGTAAACCCGACAAGCGCAGAGTTACTTTAACTCAGCTTTCCTGGAAGACTCAAGTCCAGCTCTGGAAAGCTGGTTCAGTACTGAGTAACTGCGTGGGACTCGAGTGTCTGAGCAACCTGAGAAACCTGGGCTTGAGGCACCTTGGAAACAGGAGGAAGAATGTGATTTTAGCCCAACTCTGTTTACGTAAGATTTTTTTTTTTTATGACTGTGATTGGGAGGGTGGAAGAGTGAGTTTGAAATGTCTTTTTAATGGGCGTAGGTAGAAAGTCAGCATGGAGCCTCCTCTCTTTTGGACCTGGTACTCCCTCAGACGCCTGGCAAGTCTGACAGCACTAGCATAGTCATTTGATTCAGAAATAAATTTGGATTTGTGTTCGGAAGACAGCTGAAGCTTAGTTTTGTACTGTTCCTTGCACTTCTTGCTCTTCATTGATCCTGGCTGGCAGTTTGTCTAGGCTGTTCCTGTATTTCTGACCTTGTGAATTACCAAAGAAAGCTCTTTTCCTTGGCACTTGCTTCCAAGGCAGTCTGATAAAGTATTATTAGCTGAATTTCCATACGTCAGGTTCTAAAGTATTGGTTTCTTTGGCTAACAAATCTGATTATGTTGGCTCATATTCTTCATTGGACCAACATTTCTTGCCCTCTTCTTAGAGAGCCGACTTTACAGCTATGCAGAATGTGTCCCAAGGGAACCGAATAGATGTCAGTGACGAAACTGAAGGTTTATCCTTGGTAACAAACGTGATAATGTTTCGGAAGGGGGAAGAAGATAATTGTGTTTTCATTTCTACTCCTCAGAGCGGACGCATCTCAAATCCATTATTAAACAGATGGCAGGATCTATAATTGAAGTGCTCTGTACGTTTGTCTTCAGGCTAGCTGTGCAGGAGGTGAAGGTGCTGCGAGGTATGAGTGAAGCACGATAAAATAAAATAGTCAGTTCCTCCGAACAGGATGGTCTGGAGATTATTCTTGTACTTGAGTTCATGCATTGAAATAATGAATTATCTATGTCAAGCCTGTGGACTGAGTTGATGGAGGCAGCAGCTCCTGGCGAGGTTGCTAAGCCTGTTTTAAGTGAGGTGAGCTGGGCAAAGCCAGCCTGCCCTGTGCAAAGCCAGCAGCAGCAGAGCTCAGCCTTGCCTGCAAAATATACCCACGAGGCTGCACAAACACACGGGGTACCTGAGTCAACCTCTGCTTATGGAAACCGATGGAGGGCAGTGGGTGAGAGAGACCAAGGTCAATCAGCTCGTGCCAAAGGAGACACCTGTGTGAAGCTGCCCGTGAACAACTTTTTTGCATGCTTTGAGTAAACTTGCACTGTAGACCAGCAAAACTGGAACTGGTTGGGAAATTTTTACAAGCAGTCCTGGATAGAAAGTGCTGACTTGCTGAAAGGGAACTTCATGGGCCCGAGGTGCCTGTATGTGTGCCATGGACTCCTTTTCCCTGCAGCAAAGAGATGTCCCCAGGGCACTCAATCCCTGCTATAAACCAGGTGTGCCGTTACTCTGAAGTGGTATGCTCTGCTTTGCTCTAACTAATATACTTACAGATATATATATATAAGTATATATATATACTTATATACTTAAAGGTCCATTCCAACCCAAACTTGTTCTTTGAGTCTATGATTCTGTGATTTTATAATTGATATAAATAGCTGCATATTATGGAAAGAAATTCTGTAGCCTGCAGTTACCAAAAAAAAAAAAATAAAAATCAGCATCCCATGTAGAAGAATTGTTTATAGTCCTTGCTCTCAGTTGGGCAGAACAGCTGCTGTGTTTATCAAGGGAAAAATCTAGATAAGGCTTTCTTAGGATGCAGAACAAACCATTACTTTTTTCATAAACTGATTTTTAACTCCCAGCCAGTGGTACCGCGGTCCTGCTGATACTGGAAAAGTACCAACTGCTGCCTGGCAGCGTTTTAATAGGATGCAAACAGCAGGCAGGGTTTCTCCAACAGAGAGCAGTCTTGCATTTAAAAAATGAGAGACTATTGCAGAGAAGTGCTGTTGTGTCTGCTCTTCCTCCTAGGTTAAGAGTGAGAGCAGCTACCCAGAAGCTCTTGATTTTAGAAAAACGTACTTTTGTTTTTCTAAACAGGCCCTCTCCCCTGCTATCCCTATTCTTGGCTGAATCTCCGTCTGCAGAGAACGGATGAACTTGTTGTGAAGGTGTTACGTTTCTGACGGCAGCTTGGCTTCTTGCTTTAACTTCACCT
The DNA here is from genome assembly GCA_008921705.1 of Burhinus oedicnemus. Lineage (NCBI taxonomy): Eukaryota > Metazoa > Chordata > Aves > Charadriiformes > Burhinidae > Burhinus > Burhinus oedicnemus. Next base: position 216,575 of record VFFE01006584.1, on the reverse strand, counting down.
TTACAAGTGCTTACAGGGCAGAAGTGGCTTCCTGCTGCGCGTTGGTGCGGTGCCTGCAGCAGTGGTCCCTAGCTGTCCACTGAGGACCCCAGAAGGCATCGGCGTGATGTGCCTGGCAGCCTGTGAGCCGCATCCCCGCCCGGCTGATTGCCTTTTCTTGAAGATGACGGGTTTGTGCTGTTCAAACAGCCCAGCTGCCAACCTCTGTGTGTGCACACATCCACGGGGCAAAGACCATCACTCCCTTTGCGCTTAAGAGGGACCCCTGGACCACTTTAGCAACGCAGCCCAAGCGGGCGTCCCCAACAGCAGAGTTTCATCCCTGTGTCCTACCTCTTTGGACCATCCCACGCTAGCAAAATGAGGCTGGATTCCCTGCTGCTCTCTCAGCGAGGTGGGTGTTGGGTGGCTTCTTGCAAAGCCAAGCTGGCGGCACGGTGTGGCAGATTATTTTATGTCGTTTATAGACAGGCGTCCCCTGGGCTCCGGGTTATGCTTTGATTTTTTTCTTTTCTTTTTTTTTTTTTCCCCTGGGCTGTCAGGCATATAGTCAGGTAATGTTTTGTGGGAGGAGGGAAGGGGAGAGAGGAAGGAACAATTCTTAGTATGTGGATCTTTTTAGGCCTTAAGAAAAAAAACTTAAGAATTTTTAATGCTCTTAATAGATTTCCATTTGCTTGAGTAGAGAAGAGCTCAGGTGGATTTCTTAAAATATTTAGATGATCAGTTTAGTTTGGTTAAATGCTATGTGGTCTGCTACTGAAGAAAGTTGCCATGATGGAAAAAACTCCCCTTCTGAGATCAATTAGTCTGTGCTGAGATCAATTAGCAGTGTTGGTGAGATGATTCAAGGGAAGGAGTCTGACACTGGGGTACCTCTGGGCTTTTAGCAGGGCTGCGGGTGGGAAAAGAGTGGAAGTAGATGGTACCACGCAACTGAGGGGACTCACAGGAATTTTATTGCTGTTGCTGCTGCATTGCCATCTTGGGGCTGCTGGGCCAGGATTGCTTTTGCAGATCTTTCCACTCCATTTGCTCCAGCTCTGCTGTCAAACCCACAATTTGCTCCTTGTTGCTATTCCAGCACAAACCAGCTCTTTTGAAAGGGTTTTCTCCCATGTCAGAGCCGTGCTCCTGCCTGTACCTCACTGCACACCTCCCCTTCCCACCCACAGCGCCTTTACCATGCTGGACGGGAAGGGATGCAGATAAAAAGCATCCCAAACTGCTCCTGAACATCTCGGGGTCCTGTCGTTTCAGATGGCTTCAGAAAGGTCTGTTGCAGGGACCCAGGGCTGGAAGGGACAGCTGGGCCACTGGGCAGCCATGGCTGCTGGGTGTTAGCTGCCAGCAGAGAGGACTCTGCCAGAGCTGTAGTGTCTCTGTAAGGAGAAACTGTGTCTCCTGAAGGTACGCGCTGATAACTGAGTCTTTCAGAGCTGCCACGGCTGTGTGTCGCTGCCTCATTTGGAAGGATTGATCCATGCATGAGAAAAATTAAAAGACTGATGTTAGCAGAAGTCTTGTGAAGTGTTAGAAGACATGGAGGGCTACACGCAGGGAGAAAATGCAGCAAGTTTTTTTTTAATGCCATGGACTCCTTTTAACTATTTTGTATGTGTGTCACTGAAATAAATCTTTCCAGTCATAATCACTATAAAGTTTAATTTTTCTAGACCAGGGAATTGAATGGCATTTGCAAGTTGCTTCTCTGCCTCTTTTCTTGCCAGTGCGGTGTGAATCCAACATCACCGGCCTCGCTGAGGGGCCGTGAGGACTCGCTGCCATCACCTCTGCAAAACCTGTCACGGAGGAGACGGGTGCTGTAGGAGCATTTCTGTGGCTGCAAGTGCAGCAGAGGGAGCCCGGCTAAACTAGCTGCATGTCTGCTCTCCTGGGGATGCTTCAGCGTGGCCGGTGCTTGCCGGGTCCTTGGGCCAGCTGTGCTGAGCTCCCTTCTGCCAGTGTTAAGCCGCAAGAAAGCGGCTAGCTTAAATCAGGCTTATCTTGGGTCTTTGTGATTTCCCCAGCGGGTTCAGTTTCCTTCCTTCAGAGGACTTCAGCGAGGCAGCACGTAGGGAGGCTGGGCTGGAAGGCTTAGCAGCATACCTGAGCACCCTGACCTATTTAATAAGCCAATGTAATACAATTAACATGCAGCTCATCAGGACTAGCTGGGGTTGGGTACATTTCCAGCCTGAGGACAACCACCCGGCAGGTGACTGGAGTGATCTTGCACCCTGTTGTTCAGCTGCCCTTGTATTGCCTGACTCCAAGAAACCATCAGGGCATTGTGGAAGTACCAAACCCTGCCCTTCGTGGGTGCTTTCTCGTTCTGCCACCCCCGAGCTACGTTGCGTTTTAATGTAGCCGTGCACTTCCCCGTTATGATTGCGGAAGGCAATGCAGAGGTCTGGATGCTTGAGACACAGTTCATTACCCTGATCTTTCTGCATCTCTGTCGTGTTAACCTGAGCTACAGTGGGCTTTGGATATTTAGAAATTGAAGGGTTTTGGTGGCTGTCCCTGGGAATCCCCCCCGTCCTGCACGTACAAACCTGCAGGAGAAACCACCTATAGCGTCTAGATTAGGGTTGGACACAGACAGCTGACATTTCTTTAGGTAAATAATGCAGTCAGTACCATGATGGACTTTTTCTCTCCTCCAGACAAATCTAAATTTCCATGTAATGATGAATCCATTATACTAATTACAGCTGTGGGGAAAGGTTAGCCCTGTCTGCCAACAGCACATCTGCATTGCTGAGGCAGAGGTCAGACTCGGGAAGAATTTATTTCTGCTTCAGACCTGTGTTTAATCACGGTGGCAGTTCTAGGCTTTATTATTATAGCAGGACAGACACCCTCCGTTAATTCACACTGTATTCCTGTGCCAGTCACACATGGGCTTGAGGCTTCAGTGCTCAGCGGCTTCTCAGGCTTCGTGAGGCTGCCTGCGGGTGGGTGATGTGGGGAGCGGGCTCAGGGCAGAGACTGCTGTTTTGGGGGAAGGAAAGAATGCTTAAACCAAATGGAAATGGATGAAGGTCTTCTGAGGTTTGGGACATCTTATTAATATTTAGAAATAGAGTTCCTAGCTCTGAAACTACAGAATCATGCTGTATATCAAGGCATTTTGCTGCAGGCTTATCTTTGCCCTGAGTGGGACAGAATAGAATGACTGTGACTGCATTGTGCCATTTTATTTGCAAATAAAAATAGGTAGGTGCTGCAGGATGGAAGTATTAGACACAGTTATGATTTAGCAACAGTTCAGTTTTATTAATGATTTGAGAGATAGATCAAGGGATTGAGTTTAGCAGCACTTAATCATTAACTGATTTAAAGATTTACAAAGTGATTTAACAGCGACTTAATTACAGAGTTGAAGTTGACAAGACTCACACTAACTTACTATAAGGTATCCCAAACCAATACATGTAAGCAAGAACACAGGCTTCAGATTAATATATATATATAAGCAAAGCATATAAGCGTATGCGCACACACCTACACCCCCCCTGCAGTGAAACTGCTGAGATCGGAGATCTCTTACTGTCGCACGACTCTATCGAGTCAGTGGGTACCCCATCTAACTCCTACACGTGCATGGACAATGGGAGAACATCCACATCCATAAATCTAATGCATATTCATCATAAACGTGTAAGTGGAGAGGTGGATGATGGAGAGGATAGCCTATAGTTAAATTTCCCTTTTGAGTTAGAGTAAATACTCACAATGCATCGGTATTCCTCAATGGGTGGTAATCGAGGCTTGAGAAGGATTATCTCGCCCTGGTCTCTAGCCTTTGCAAAGTTTGCCTGAGACAGCGTCCCGACTCAGGGGAGGTGCTGGCCACAGCCCGCTGCCATCCAGAACAGCTCAAAGAGTCTTTACTACAATCGCTCCTTATAGGATCTGAGATAACTGACTTTCATCAGGTACTTTTCCACTCCAGCCCAGCTCGGGCAATGGAATAGACCAGTACTTTCCATTGGTTACACAAGTCCAGGACTTCCCAGGATTTGTGGTCCTGGTACCACCCCCCCCGTGGCCACGATCCGTATGTTGTCAGGAGTGATCGATTATAGTTATTATCTTCAAACGGTAGGAGCCATGAGAACCAGGTACACCGAGGGTTTGCCATAGTGTTCTAGTCTGTTGCTCTCCGCCCTTTCTTTCTTTCATGTTAGACCATTACGTATCCTTCTGGTCATGGTATTATTATGTGGCCCAGATGGGGAGGAAATAGCGCCAAGTATCGAGCGGCCTAAGAGTGTGTGTGTGTGTGTGGGGAGGGTGTTGCACCACTGCAATAGGCCACCAGTGACTTTGCTATAAGCAGTATAGACAACTAATTAATAATTAAAAAAAAAAAAAGATAATTCACCCCTGAAGGCTGTATTTCTAAGGAATTACACCAAGGTCAGAAAGGTCTTGCAGCTGGCACAGTGTTGTGTGGTACCTGCAGAATACAGTGTCGATGCTCTAGAAGTGATGGAACCCTTTTCTCCTTGGCTTATCCCTTCCCTGGGTTACTGCCAGAGCTCTTCCTGGGCTCGAGTCGGCAGAAGGTCAAATATGGGTGAATGGAGGAGATGCCCCAGGAGACGTTCCAGCTTTGTGCTGCCTCTCTACTGGGCTGTGTCTAAAAAGCACCGAGCCCTGAAGGAGTGAATTTGCTGTAGATTTTCAAACTTGACTGAATGTACAACTTTAATTGCCCAGAAAAATACTGGAAGGTTGCTCTGCATCCTGCATGGCAGGTACAGCCCTGTCTTTGCTGTGAAGAGCTCTGTGCAACGTTGCCGCCTGCTGCTGCTGCTGAAACCTGGGGGTCTAATGGGTAGTTTTGTATGAAGCTGGTAGGAAAATTGTGTATGTATCTGTGTAACATGCATATATAGTGTCATATATGTGTTCCTTTCTTCTATACCCTCTTTCCCTGTTCTGAAATGTGTCCCCTGTCAAATGCCTCTGGAGACCCTGCTCTCAGACTGGTGAGTTTCTACGTGTGAAACGCAGAAAAGCCTCCTGCCGTATCACCCTGTCAGAGATCCTCCCAGGAGGATCCACACCACCCCTCTCCGTCAGATACTTTTAAGAGACAGATCTTAAATATATAAATTCATAGCAAAAATTCATCTTTGTCCCACCGGTAAGTTCATTAGAACTCCTATACTGAAATACTGTAGAGCAAAGAAGAAACCTCTGGTGTTAATGAATAGCTTGGAGCTAATTAAAATCTAAATCTGGTAATCCTCTGAAAACAGTTCAACTTTCTGTGCTAAGTGCTGCCTCATTTCAAGGCAGATGACACCAAATTCTCGTGAAGTGACTAAAACTGGTCAAAGTGGTCAATGTTCCGTGTACTACTGGAGATGCAGCATTCAAGTGTCCAGCCAGCGTGAGTTTTCCCAACCTAAAAAAAATTATAAAATATGAGAAAACTATGTTGAGGGATTTTTGCCTTCGATTGTAGAATTAGCTATTTATGCTCAGATCATAGGCCAGGACTAGGTTTTCTAAAACATGAGTGTGATAATTGAGCGCAGTCACATGGCTCCAGGAGGAGACCCTGAAGTTCTTGTTATCTGTGGCACCAGCTATGCAGCAAGACAACTTTCTGAATCTGTGTCACATTCAGCAATAAAAAAGATGGTTATTTGTATCACAAACAGCAAAGACGATAAAACATCAATTCACAGTCCAGATCCTTATTCTCGTAATTCCAAAGGCTGCAAATTATTTTAAGGAAATGGAGAACCGACTTTTGCAGGAGATGCTAACCTTTTCTTCCTCACATCCCCCAGACCTTTCTTTTGCAAATTCTTTAAATACTTTGCACAGTCAATTGAAATTATTCCTATAACAATTTATGATGGTTCATCCTGGTGCAGCAAAACACACAAGCGGGCATTTTGCCAAGTGACTGTAATGGCAGGAAACATGGGATTATGCTTGGTTTGAAGGTCATGTATGTGACTCTGCTTCTTGCTGGGTTTAAGTTTATGATGTCATCAATGAACGCAGGTGACACTTTTCACATATTACGCTGGCTGCCTGCAGTTGTATGTAAACCTTGTGAGTAAAAGGCTGCTGGTCTGCTTTCTGCTTGATTTAGGGTCTTGCTCCTTTATCAAAAGTCATTTTGAGCCAAGAGTTGGAGGCTGAAGGAGAGGAAGGGTGCTGCTGGGCATGGCGATATGCACTCCCGTGCCCCAGGGACTTTCTGCACAGCAGAGCCACAAGAGCTTTTGATTGCAGTTAGTGAAGTTACAGTCCATGGTACAGTCTGCTCTGGGCTGTGCTGGTGGGGTAAAGCAAACATCGCGGACAAACACAGGCACCTCTGACAAATGCAAGCAGAAGATCCGGCATCAATGACGCTGTGAACACCATGTGGTACGTGCTGCTCTGATACAGCAGTAAGTCACTACAGGGGTAGCAGTAATATGGTCAGAAACGTGCTGGGGTTTTGTGGTTGTCCGAGACTCGTGCATGATGTTGCCTCTGGAGCACGTGGAAAATTTACCCTGATCCACGTTGTAGTGCTAAAGAAGGGCAGACCTGTGAAGTTCCTGAATGATGGCGTTGAGATGTCTAAATTTCATGAGGATGGAGAAAGAAACAGGTGCAAAGATGCAAAGAAGTCTGTGTGACATTCTTAAAATGGCAGGTCAGGGAGATGCCCTTTGAGCTTTTGAGTGGATTTGGCTGAAGGCACTCGGGAAGGCAGCAAGGAGGTTGCCAAAGCTGAGCTGAGGTTCTCCAGGCTGAACAGCAGTGGGCATGCTCAAAGCATGAAGCTGGTTTGAAACGCTCTCTGAATACGGGACTGAGGATGCCAGATTCATGAACAACATTTTGTCATGGTAATTTGAAAGTTTACCGTAGTCTCTGCAGACTTCAGCTGAGCTTCATGGCATTTTGCTGTCATATTTAATATTTGCCTTTTTTACTATAAACATTTAACTTCCTAGTGTGATTTTGTGAACTGGCTGCCGTGGACTCAAGTTGATATTTTCATCAGATTATTCTGATAGCAAACTAATGGGAATTAAACCCCTGAACAAACACATGATGCATAGTCATACTATAACAATTTGTATCTTTAAAGCCTATTAGATTATTGTAGACAGAGGGATTTAGTATGGTTTGTATGTTGATTTTATGCACAGGAATATTAACTGGTATTATCTGTGTTAGCAGCTTCTGGATGGAGTTGCACTTCTGAGAATGTAATGCAGAAAGAATTGGAGGGTTTAGTATTTGCCTGCAAAAAGAATGATGTCTTCCCCACGGTGTTTAATCCCTGCCTAACATCTGCTGCCCGCAAAGCTTTGGCTCTGATGCTGGTGCCATAGTTCTCTACAAAAGTATTCAAGAGCTGTACAGGGTGCTGGGATTTCTGTAAATGGACTTCAGTTATCTGCTGTGAAGAGGTTGAAAAGTCCCTGAATTAGACTCTGGAACAGCTGTTCCTAGTTTTACAGATCATTTGAGCATGACACTTGCTTTTTCTAAAAACGCAGCTACCTGAGATGAAAATTTTAAAAATAATGCACTTTTTGTATCTGGAACAACAACAACAACAACAAAAAAAAATCCAAATAATGTTTTTAAGTTAGATACAAACCTTTTCAGCTTTTAGAAATGTATTGAGTTGCAATTGCAAATCGTGCTGGCAGCTTGCTTACGTGGTTGAGGCAGATATTCGGTGCTGAAAAGCTGGAAATGTGTTTGGGAACTTGAGTTGCGGTTGAAGGTCTGTTGGCAGTAGCGATACTATTATATTTGCTTCCACTGAGTGCTGAGGTGAGAAAGGCCATTGTCAGCAAGGAGGTTTTCTGAAGTATATTTACCTACCTGAAAGTCACGTCTGTGGGAAAGAAAAGCTGGCGCGACAGCCCTGTTAAGCCCTGCTCACAGCGTGGGCTGAGCTACGGCAGCCCCAGGCTCTCCCCCACTGGGACGTCAGCCCTGGGAAATGATAATTAAAACACCCCCACGCAGGGCTGTCTGTCTGATGTAGGGAATTTCGGGTCCAATGTTGTGGTGGCCAGAGAGGAAAGCAGACGGCTTTCTGGATTGCACGTGAGGTCAGAAGCGAGGTGTGGGGGTGAGGGGGTGTCCAGCAGGGGACGGGGAGGACAGCCGGCAGGGTTTCCAGCAGGGACGGGGCTGTTCTTTCGCTTGCCTGGTACAGGCAGGGATTGAGAGTCCTCCTCTGTAAGAAGTAATAGTCTGTGTTTTGGATTCCTCCCAGGGGAATGCCGCGCGCTGTTCCCGGCCCTTGCTTTGAGCTCAGTTCCAGCCTGCACGTGCCACAAACCGCCGGGTAATCCGCGGTGAGCCTGGGCTGCTGCCTGCCGCGGGCAAAGCTGGGGGGAAACCAACGTCTCTGGTGGGTTCTGGAGCAAAATGCACAAATGTTTTATTGGCCAAGATGTGCATGGCCTCTTGCGGGTGTTATGTGTTAGGTGCCCTTCAGATGTTTTCAGCATCCTTACGTGAGAAAGATGCTGTGGATGAGACGGCATCACATATGTGTATTCTCTAGTCTGTGTTTTAATTGTGCTTCCTCCCTTCATAATTCCTTGCTATGGGAATTATGGCTGAAAAAGTGTTGTAAGAGAAATACGGTTGAGACAGTTTGTGCCTAGGAGTATCAGATGTTTCATTTCAGGGTGCCACGAGCCCTTCTTTGGAAACAAAAATCACTTGAAGGCCTTCCTTTGACCATACTTCATTTATTCTGAACGAGGTAGAATTTCACTTCCACAGCCTGTCATCTCCAGCTCTGAAAACTGGAATAGTTTTTACATCTGCACGGCCAGCTACGGGGGAGGAGATTGAGCTGCTGTGCCATGCGCATCTCCTCCAGCTGTGCCACGTGCCTCCCGCAGGTGTGCTCCACGGGCTCTGCTTTTGTCAGCTCTTCCTTGGGCTGAACACAGACAGCAGGAGAAAAATGAATTGTCTGTGTTCTGCTGCTCGGATTTATCTAAAGGTTTCACCCTCACTTCATTAAAAAGTTTGCAAACCAATCTGCAGTCCTGCGCAAGGAGTAGGGTGGCAAAAAGATTCATGCCTGCACCAAGCTCTGATTTGTTTTTATCACTCACTTCAAAGAATACAGATAAGTGGTATTTTCTAGAGAAATTGAGTTAATCTTTTTCAACACAAGGCATAAACCAAAATGGACCAGAAAATTGTTGAGGCAATTTTATCTAGGAAAGGGAAAAAAAATGCTCAGTCTAATAGCAAAGTGCTTATTTACAGGGGTATGTTATGGTTTATGATCAGGCTGAAAGAATCATCATAATATTTTTAAATAACAGGCTGAAGAGTCACCCCATTTCCTTTGCAATGCAAACAAGCCAGTTAAAGCTAAAGACTGGTGTCATGGTTTGGGCTGGATTGGCCCAATCAGGCAGAACGACAGATGCTCTCTCCCTCCTGCTCCGCTTCCGAAGGGAGGCAGGAGAGAAAGGGAAAAAAGAGACTTAAGAATTTAGAAGGAACTGAACTACTTTAATGAAATATTAATAATAAAATAATAAAAAGAAAAATAATGAAATATATATACAAAACCGTATCAAGCTCCCAGGATGACAATCACATCACCAGCAGGCACTGGGGGAGTCCTAGACTGGACTCAGTGATGGACAGGAACTGCATTCTGGATCTGGATTCAGGATCAGGATCAAAGGCAGACGCAGAGACAGAGTCCTCCTGGGATACCAGCCATTGAAGAAAGAGGGCTGACCCTTTGATCCCTCAGCTTTTATCCTGAGCATGAGGCAGATGGGATGCAATACCCTGTTGGGCAGTTTTGGGTCACCTGTCCTGTCCGCTCCTCCCCGCAGGTGTGACCCCTCTACGCTTTTCCGCTTCCCACCCTCCAGCAGGGCAGATAACAAAGTTGGCTGCCCTTGGGTGTTATAGCAGTAAGGATAAGCAAGAGCCTCTCTGCATCCCATTCCTTGGCATCAACTGTAAACATGGGTCTGATCACTCTGAGAGTGAAGAGTTTCTGCACAACACGCTGTTAATTTCAGCAGTTAGAAGAGGCCTGGCTAAAAAGTAAAGTTACTGAACAAAATTGGTCCTGTTTTACCTCAAACCAGGACAACTGGAGCCGAGACACTCTATTTGAATGACACGTTTTGGACAAATTGTTTACCTGTTGAAAAAATGTAAATGAAACAGGCTTTTTTTTGCTGAACTATTTGCTGATTTCATCTAAATATATTCCAGTGAAATATTTTGCCTACATTTAAATTTAGAAGGTAAAAAAAAAAATGAAATCATGCTAAAATAGGCATTTCATCCACTCCCAAACTGATCAAGATTATATTCGTCACTTCATCAGCAGAACCTAACTGTCCTTCTCCTTTCGGTCGGTGACACAGCACAGGGGAGAGCTGTGAGGCCGCGTGTGCTCCCCGGAGCTCAGTGCTGGCGGCTCCCCCAGGCTCTAGAGGTGCAAGCACATGTTCCTGCATGGATCTGTCGAAGTTGCTGCTTTTTAAGGGAAGAGGAACGGCATTAAATTTGTGGGGTCAATTTCCTCTTCTGCAGACCCTTTGAGTTCAGATTCCACCATGGGAGCATCCTTGCAGGGGGGATGCCTGGCCAGGGCTGCTGCTGTGCCCCATCCCACTGGCACCCCCGTGGCAGAGCAGCAGCCGCAAATCCC